>APFE030146317.1:0-12307 GCA_000404065.3 Pinus taeda
TCTAGTCCCCAGTACTCATCAATACTTGATGCAACTCAGTTGACCAAATCTGCTACTAGGTCTGGCTCCCTCTCCTGCTCTGGCTCGTCCACAAAATCATGGATTGTAGGACGGCTTGTCTGGCCACGCAGAGGGGTGTGAGCGGAATAGAATGTACAACTGCCTCCCCCTGATCTGGAAACCCCATCACCTTGGGATTCTGCCTCTGGCCTCCCATTCACCTACAGACCCATCACCTACTGCATCATATCCATCATCAGTTGACCCTGCCTCAATATTTGTTGGTTTGTCCTCAGTAGCTCCTTGAGGACCTAGTTTTGTCGTCCCTATCTGGGTTGTTCATTGACCTCTATGTTCTCCTGGTTCTCCATGCCTCCTCTGAAGTTATCTAACTCAGTATTTGAAAATGGGTCTTGTGCTCCCTCTCTACCTCGGCCTCTACCTCTTCCTCTTCCACGATCTCTGAAAGACAATGCCTTGGTACCTGGTTGGCATCACTTTCTCCTATCTCCCCACACTGGCTAGGAACATGCTATGATACCCAATGTAATATTCCTAATGGAATTATGCATTTTATAACAAAAGAATGAACTAGGAAATAACACAAAAATGTTAACGCAACTGCCAAAAACACCCACACAGTGTAGAACAGTAGTTGAGCCATTTTATTAAAATTTTGGAGCAAATGAGACTACAATAACAAGGAAAGAGTGCACCTAGGCTTGCATAAGTAGGTGGGAAAGATGCTCTCGATGAGTAAGAACTTCGACCCAAAACTGCCTTTGTGTTGCCCAGAAATTGTGCCACTGCTGCTGACTAAAAATGGTTCGAATTTCCTGCTAGAATGCCCCGATTGGCCTGAAATTTATGTTGTAGCCTTCACTAAATTTTCCCCACAAGACCCAGAAAGGAATTGATCACAATCTGCTCCACCGAAAAACCCACAAAAAGCACGAATATCTGCTTCAGCGGGCCCAACGCACTACCTAGAGAATTCACCACTACAACCCCTCCAATCCACCAAACGAGCTTCCAAATTTACTGGAAAAATTCTACAATTTCTACCCCACAATTTCCCAGGAACTACACAGGTCCAGAAATGCTAGAATTCTCCTTCAACAACTCCCTCAATTCTAGACCACCAAATCACTCAAATTGTCTGTAATTAATGTTCCAAATCAACTCTAATTTACCCGACAAAGATGGTGCTCTCATATGAATTCCATAAGAGCCACAAATTTCCTCTAATGTCATCTTCTACGTATAAGTGAGAGAAGCCTCCAATTCCCTGCCTCAAAAAATCCGTAAGTGTGACAAATTACTCCCCTAGGGTGGCACTCTAGGTCCACCGAAGCAGGGGCTGAGAATTCTGCTTGGAATCACTTGTGCTAGACAACACTTGTTCACTTAGTTGAACAGTTGAAGCAAACACTTAGTTTCAGAAGTGAAATTGAAAAAGCCCCAATCAATGGTCCTCACCTTCTATTTAAGCTTGTTGCCTCATTTACCCTTGGTGGGGCCCAATCTCCACTAGGCTAAGTTTTCCCTCCAATTCTCCTCTTCCACAAGTGTGTGTTCCTCAAGGGGGTGCGTATTCCCTTGTGAGTGGCCCCCACATCCACCAAACCTCAAATTTTCCCTTTTGCCTAAGTCTAGCCTCCAAGACATTTATTAATGGCCAAAATTTATCAAAAATGAGAAATCCCCTTTTGTACTTAGGAAATTGGGGATATTACAGTAATCAAGGGCATGGGGATCCAATGGCAGGGTGACCAAGGTTGAATTACTAAAGGAAATTCATCTACAAGTCAAGTCGAACTAGCCATTAGGGATGATTCAACTAGCCATTAGCTTGGGACTGAGAAGTTAGTAGATGGACCAAGGAAATAGTCATTGCAACAAATTGTTCTAAAAAAATTCAATTTGAACTTTAAGAGGAAGTTGTACCACCTTTCCAAGAGAAATTTGAGTTCTAAATGGACCAAGGAAATTGAACACTGGGGAATAAAGGGCTATGACTTTGACTATTGACCACAAAAGAACACTAGCGGAGGGAATTCTTGGGGAAATTGAAGGAACCTTGTCTAAGTCAATCCCCTTTCTGGGCAAAATTAAATTATTTTGATAATATCTATGAATTAAAAATTACCAAGTCTCCAACTTGTGGATGAATAGTGATATTTTATTCAAGGAGAGTCCCACTAGCCGTTAACTAGCCATTATAATTTTTCCTATAAAGGCTAGGCTCACCTCATTGTAAAATCATTGTTAACAATTAAGATAATTCCTATTATAATAAAGAGCTCCTCACATTGCAAACCCTTGGGTAAATTTTTATTTGTGCAATGTGTGGAATGATTATTGTCTTTATTTCCTTTCTTGATATATTTTTTGGGACTAATTAAATCTAATATTCTTGATGATAAATAAAATTATACTAAAACTATATTTTTTTCCATTGAACGGTTACCTAGTCACTTGGAGAGAGCCAAATAGGGGGAAACCCCACTTGAGTTTTCTTGGTTTGCAGGTAAATCGATCCAAGCATTTGAACCATCTCTTGTATCTCACTGCACACAAAGGTCAAAGGTTGGAGATGCCACTCTTAGGAGAGGTCGCTCCTAAGAAGATTTGAAAGTCATCAAGATGGTTAAGCGATACAGGGGGGGGGGGGATTTCATCTTGGACTAAACTCACTCCCTTGAATAAGCATGCTATATTGACCTAAGGGATAGTGACTTCACATTCAAGCAAAGGTAATGCATACAGAAAAGGTATTACACAACAACTACTCTTATTTCAAAAAAAGAAAACCTTTTTTTTCTGCAATTAGTTTAGGTTCTTTTGCTTGTTTGTTTTCACCATTTTACCTTATTAGCAAGTTTTATTCTTGGGGGAAATTGAGTTAATTACTAGATCGAACCAATAAAAGATACAAGGTTGACTTCAAGATATTTCTACACTTGTATATAGTTGTTTGGTACTGTGGATCTGAAGTTACCAAGGTTGTACCAAGCAGGATCTGCAATTTACAACAAGGTTTTCTAGCCCTTCTAGAGAGTACATCTACCTTAAAACCTTGATATTTACTCTATAGTGCTTAATAATTATTGTTGTAAATATCTATAGTAAATTTTTATCATTTCCAGCCGTACTTAAGTGTTAAAATCAAACTTGGAAATTTCTAGGTGTGTAAATTTTCCATCTTGCTGGAAATTCACTTTTCAGTCTTATTTTGAATTAAGGGAGGCCCCAAAAAACCCAAATATTCACCCTCATACCTTCTCCACCCCTAGGCTAATCAAATTGTTGTCCCTCCATTTTTTGTGGATTTAATAGTCTGCTACATGGGACAACAATCCTTTTTGAATGGTAACTCCTTATCCAATGACCCAAATCAAACGATAATCACATTTCTAGTTAGGATTTTCAATGTAGACCAAAATCCATAGGTTGAATGCCATTCTTTCAATGATTTTTGGCTACTAATATCTACTGTTTAGTTTTCCGCGGCTATAGTGACACATTCTACAACTAGACAGTTCATCTAAGCGAACACCTCCACTCTAGGTGACTCCATACAAGGCATCAATATTATTGAAGAGTTAGTTGGGGTTAATTTAGGGACTCCTCCCTTGGCTATTTAGAGGGTGTTGGGCCTAAATAGCAGGGACTTGGGCTGAGCTGATAGTGGATCCCTACCTTGTGTGTGCCCATCTAGCAAGTTGTCAAGACCTTAGCAACACTGCTAATTTTATTGGTAACAAGAACCAATATGGTTTGTAACACAGGGTTTGAATATAACAAGCAATGGAAATATGTCTTGGTTCAAAATTATTTTTAATGAACAAAAAGAAGATGATCTATGGAAGGAGCTATTGTAGGCGTTCACAACTTTCCTATTTGGATGCAAATAACAAATTCTTTACATATAGTTAGAAGTGTTGTATCATGGCTACCTAATGATGGAATAGACATTAAGTTAAAAGATGATTGGATAATGGCAAATTCCCCAGTAAGAGAATTCTCTAAATTGATTCCTATCTTCAATCGATTAGAAAGGATGGGATCAAGAACTTTGGTTAAGACATCTAGATGGAACTTTGACAGAAAATGGAAGCATTGTGTTCATCATCTCAAATTACAAGAGATATTTAAGAACGCTAGGAGAACCTATGGACAAATTTCATCTATTGGTGCCAATCTTGAGGATCATCAAAGCTACGATGGTTTGGGGCAAGAAAGGAGGCACATACTGTGAAATTTTCACTAT
This sequence comes from Pinus taeda, assembly GCA_000404065.3. Taxonomy (NCBI): domain Eukaryota; kingdom Viridiplantae; phylum Streptophyta; class Pinopsida; order Pinales; family Pinaceae; genus Pinus; species Pinus taeda. Next base: position 4,274 of record APFE030146317.1, read on the forward strand.
TGTAGCAACTGGAAACTATTCTTCTAACTGAATATAATTATGTGCAGTTTATTTGTTATTACGGCGAACAATGAATAAAATCACAACAATTTTCACCAAAAATAAAATGCACCGCAAAAATAAAACCGGAACTAAGAAAATAGAGCACACACACATAATAAATTTAACACTGTTATTTTTGGACAATAGTCCCAGGAAAAACCCAATGTGGGAAAATCGATGCTACAGATGAGGGTTTTATTATTGTATACAACAGTGAAATTTGAGTACAATATCTAGATGCCAAACTCAATCCTCAGCAAAATAATCTGGCCAAAAATTAATGAGAATTTTTATCTCACCCAACATTGATCTCAGCTCCGACACTAGCTCAAATTGGCTGCTCGAACACCCCTGCATCAGCCTTTGTGCTGCCTCTGTGCAGGCCAATTCGTACTACCTCTCTAGCTACTCTGATGTTGTTGTTCTACCTGACTCAACCTCTAGAAATGATTCTCTTGACCTTCATGAAATTTTTCCGATCTCCTGCCACTGAATCCTCTTCCTCTCTAGCTAAATTGAACCCTCCTTTGAAGCTTCCTGCACAGGCCCTGTCACTACTCAAAGTAGCAGGGGTCCTAGGAGGGGATCCTATAGACCAACTACTAGGTCAAGGGGCAACTATGGAGTGATAGCCCACTGTCACCTCAGTTAAGGCTTTCTGCTCTTTACGGACTTTCACCGATGGGAGGAGTCCCAGTATGAAAAGAATCACAAGGATGAAATAGATCAATGAATCGATGGAAGGTGATTCCTACGGCTGATTCACCAAAGAGACTCAATTATATGGCTTACTTACCTGAGAAGCAAGGTGATGTGCTCTCTAGGAAGGGCCAAGAGGTTGCTTGAGCCTAGGTTGAGAGGATATGCCTTGATAAGGGGCTCCCTAGACTTAGGATCCTTAAAAATAAATGGATTTTATGCAATCTTTGTGGAATTTGAGTTGTCGAGTTGTGGGACCACAAGGAACCCAAGTGGACCCGGACTAGGCCAAGGATACGAAGTTGATCAACCAAAGAGGGATTTGACCTAATTAGGGGAGAAAATAGAATCAGCGGACAAATTTTATTTTGAGATTTGAATGCAATGATCCAAGTGAGGATATTAACCTACGTCAACCTAGGGCAAGAATTGGTCTTATGGCTAGGGCTTCCTATATCTCGAGATTCCATAATCGAATTTGCTTGAAACTTGGAGGACCTTTAGAGGAAATACTAGTGCAGTAGTGGACCAAAAATCAAGGGGTTTGAATGGCTACAACAAAACTCGTTGGATGCCCTAGGTGACCCTCTAGCCTTAGGCCTAAAATTTGGAAAAGTGAAGAAATTTGCCCACCAAAGGGGTATAAGGATTAGTGCCTTACTACTTGGGCTTAATGGAGTCAAGATACACATAGATTGAGAATTTTCGTGAGCTAAGGAGCCCTAGTTGATCTTCGCTAGCCTCTCCAAGGGCAACAACTAGGTCAATAAGGATTTATACTTAAAATTTGCGTAGGAGACGGTTTCGAGGTTTTCAACCTAGGAGGTGCCTCTAGGAACATTCACCCAATCCCTCAAAGCTCAATGCATGCACTTAATCACTTATTCAAGGTCCTAGAAGGATTTCGCATTACATTAATCCATACAAAAATAATGATAACAAGATACATGCATTTGACAAGTAAGATAAGAAAAATAACATCAAAATTTTGACCTACATGAGAGAGAGAGTATATCCATTCATCAATTTTGCATTAGAAAGAAGCTCCAAAGAAAATAGTGAAAACCCAAACATCATAGTGCATCAAGAAACTCCAAAAAGTTTACCCCAACAAAAAGTGCGAAAATTTCGCAAGAGGTACTAATCTAATGCAAGTGATGATGAGAGGAATGAATGAGCCTCTCATCTATTGATACAACCAATAAGGGATTTGAATGCCCTAGTTTGCCTAATATATCCCCAAATAATAAAATAATACATAATAATGACATGACTTGGTGACAAGCCCACCGAGATAGCTTAATAATTCAAAGAATAACCTCTCAAGAGGGCAACATAATGAATATGATGAGTCATTCGGCCATTGAGAAGGCCTAATGGAGTCCAAATATGCCAAGTTGAGTGAAGAGGCTCCAAACATAGTGGAAAAGGGTTTGGCCCCTTGCTTTCCAAACAAGTCACATGTGGTGCTCCAAAGTGGGTGTGGGGGCACAATGACATCCTCATGGATCTCCAAGTGGATTGATAATGACAGTAAATCATCTGTAAGGGCTAGGATGATGACACAAGCCCTCCCTTTGTCTCTTGTTGTGAGACACATCCTCATCTGGACCCTGGAACTTCTACCAAGTGTATGGTGTATGGTGTCAGTGTGGAGCCGGTTGGGCATGGTGAACTAGGTGCATCATCCTCATCCAAAAGGTGGAACATGAGCAATCACTTAATGGTGTTGGGGATCCATGAAGTGTTGTCTGCTCTGGTGGAAGCCCATGGATCTCTATGCTCACCGTACAAGTGCCAATGTGACCCTCTCGAGGGCTTGGACCCTATATAGGGAGACCAAACCCCAAATGGAGACCCACTTGCAATCCTGCATAAGATCCAATGCGTCGCCTTGCCTTCTAGTACCACAAATCATTAGAATAATCAAGTAAAAGATTTTACAAATCATGGCATCAAATGGGCACTTCATAATGGCATGCCCTTCCAAACTCAATAAGGGGTTTAACCAAGGACCTTATTAGGTGGTTTCAATATTTAAAGGGGGTGATATGTCCATGGTACATCCATCAATGGGTAGGTGGCATGTGATATAGTGATGGGAAAAAGTGGGGATCAAGGGAAGGCTCCAAGCCACATGTCATGGTATAAGGGTAGCTATGATGGGGGAAACCAAGACTTGGGTATATGAGTGTAGGAGGGAGTAAATCATAGTACATGAGTTACCCCAAACTTTGTTTTTCCACCCCTCTTCATATGCCTTTTGCCTTAGACTAATTTTTTTCATAACTGCTCAGGGCTATAAGGTATGAGAGCATGATGTGTAGAATATAGCAGTAGATACCCCCTTTTAAGATGGGGAAGCTCATTGCCCACCAGGGGTTGGAATAATCACTGGTTCCTTAACGTGGAGGGGTCTCTTCTAGGGCCCACGGGAACCAGGGTGGTGGCCATGAATGGGGGGTAGAGCTCATGTTTGGCTTTTGCCCACATGCTAAATTTGTATGTCTCGGCCATCTTTTGCATTTTGTGGTATATTTCCTATTGTAAGTGGCCAAATTATGATTTTTCCTTTCTTTTTAGTTGCATCAACCTCTAGGCATCGTTCCAGACCCAACCCAAAGTGTTGACAAGGGGAGGGGTAAGGCTAACCCTATGTTGATTTTTGTAGCGTTAGATGTGTTCTAACCATGACATTTTGTGTAGAGGTTAGAATACATGTATTCTCCAAAACCAAGAAATCTTTAATTGAAATTCCACCTAGAGACGACTTAATTAAAATAATTAACTTTTTTAATGGTTCTTAAGTCTAAACTTAGGAAATCTCGTTAATTAAAGGGTATTAATTAAGTCATGGTGAGAATCTTTTAGAAGACGACATGGATCAATTTCTAGTTAATCTTAGCCATCGATTATGTTTTAATCTTTGTCGTTGAAGCCTCAATGGGAGATTATAAGAAGAAATTCGATGGGGGTTGGAGAATACACTTGGAGCCGCTAGGAATTTGATATTGCTGGGAAATCGAACTCCAAAGTCGCAGCTGTGAATTGTCGGAGGTGATTCAGTAGTTTCGAAGGAGTGGGAGAAGGGCAGGGATAGTAAGACCTGAAGGAAGTTTTTCTAGTCTGGTGAGTGCATAGCAGAGAGACAATGTACTCCACAAAGAGGCTGACGCAATGCAGAAATGCAGCGCAAAGCTTTAGAGGGAGATCTGTATTTGCTGAGGAGAAGTCGAGATTTAGAGGCAGGAGCCAAAGTGGGAGCCCAAAGGCCAAAAGATCAAGTTTCTAGAGCAGTAGCTGATCAACAGAGTGAGAGAGACATTGGCCCCAGCAGGCTGATGCAGAGGCAACACAGAGGCAGAAAGGGGCAACTCATCTTGAGCTAAGGTTAGTGTCGCTTCACCAATGGAAGTGAGATTTTTCTCACTAGACTTCTGTCAGTGATTTTCTCTGTATGGAAAGATAGATTTAAGCTTCCATAGATTTGTACTTAGATTTACTATTACATAATAATAAAACCCTCAACTATTGCACCGGTTTTCCCAAGTTGGGTTTTTTTGAGGACATTGGTCAAAAATTAACAGTGTTTATTGTGTGTGTGCATCTATTCTTCTAGTGTTTTATTTATTCTGCAATATTTATTTTGTGAAGGCTACAGTGTATTAGTTTCGATATTTTCCATAGGAAACTGCAAATAATTTGTTCAATTAATTTAACAAATAGAAGAAATTTAATCAGTTGTTGCAGTAGGATTCAAGGTCACCGATTTTTCACATGGTATCAGAGCACAGACAAGTAAGATAAGAAAAATAACATCAAAATTTTGACCTACATGAGAGAGAGAGTATATCCATTCATCAATTTTGCATTAGAAAGAAGCTCCAAAGAAAATAGTGAAAACCCAAACATCATAGTGCATCAAGAAACTCCAAAAAGTTTACCCCAACAAAAAGTGCGAAAATTTCGCAAAAGGTACTACTCTAATCCAAGTGATGATGAGAGGAATGAATGAGCCTCTCATCTATTGATACAACCAATAGGGGATTTGAATGCCCTAGTTTGCCTAATATATCCCCAAATAATAAAATAATACATAATAATGACATGACTTGGTGACAAGCCCACCGAGATAGCTTAATAATTCAAAGAATAACCTCTCAAGAGGGCAACATAATGAATATGATGAGTAATTCGGCCATTGTGAAGGCCTAATGGAGTCCAAATATGCCAAGTTGAGTGAAGAGGCTCCAAACATAGTGGAAAAGGGTTTGGCCCCTTGCTTTCCAAACAAGTCACATGTGGTGCTCCAAAGTGGGTGTGGGGGCACAATGACATCCTCATGGATCTCCAAGTGGATTGATAATGACAGTAAATCATCTGTAAGGGCTAGGATGATGACACAAGCCCTCCCTTTGTCTCTTGATGTGAGACACATCCTCATCTGGACCCTGGAACTTCTAGCAAGTGTATGGTGTATGGTGTCAGTGTGGAGCCGATTGGGCATGGTGAACCAGGTGCATCATCCTCATCCAAAAGGTGGAACATGAGCAATCACTTAATGGTGTTGGGGATCCATGAAGTGTTGTCTGCTCTGGTGGAAGCCCATGGATCTCTATGCTCACCGTACAAGTGCCAATGTGACCCTCTCGAGGTCTTGGACCCTATATAGGGAGACCAAACCCCAAATGGAGACCCACTTGCAATCCTGCATAAGATCCAATGCGTCGCCTTGCCTTCTAGTACCACAAATCATTAGAATAATCAAGTAAAAGATTTTAAAAATCATGGAATCAAATGGGCACTTCATAATGGCATGCCCTTCCATAGTGGGTTTTGGCATGTATAGGTGTCTCCAAACTCAATAAGGGGTTTAACCAAGGACCTTATTAGGTGGTTTCAATATTTAAATGGGGTGATATGTCCATGGTACATCCATCAATGGGTAGGTGGCATGTGATATAGTGATGGGACAAAGTGGGGATCAAGGGAAGGCTCCAAGCCACATGTCATGGTATAAGGGTAGCTATGATGGGGGAAACCAAGACTTGGGTATATGAGTGTAGGAGGGAGTAAATCATAGTACATGAGTTACCCCAAACTTTGTTTTTCCACCCCTCTTCATATGCCTTTTGCCTCAGACTGATTTTTTTTCATAACTGCTAAGGGCTATAAGGTATGAGAGCATGATGTGTAGAATATAGCAGTAGATACCCCCTTTTAAGATGGGGAAGCTCATTGCCCACCAGGGGTTGGAACAATCACTGGTTCCTTAATGTGGAGGGGTTCTCATCTAGGGCCCACGGGAACCAGGGTGGTGGCCATGAATGGGGGGTAGAGCTCATGTTTGGCTTTTGCTCACATGCTAAATTTGTATGTCTCGGCCATCTTTTGCATTTTGTGGTATATTTCCTATTGTAAGTGGCCAAATTATGATTTTTCCTTTCTTTTTAGTTGCATCAACCTCTAGGCATCGTTCCAGACCCAACCCAAAGTGTTGACAAGGGGAGGGGTAAGGCTAACCCTATGTTGATTTTTGTAGCGTTAGATGTGTTCTAACCATGAAATTTTGTGTAGAGGTTAGAATACATGTATTCTCCAAAACCAAGAAATCGTTAATTGAAATTCCACCTAGAGACGACTTAATTAAAATAATTAACTTTTTTAATGGTTCCTAAGTCTAAACTTAGGAAATCTCGTTAATTAAAGGGTATTAATTAAGTCATGGTGAGAATCTTTTAGAAGACGACATGGATCAATTTCTAGTTAATCTTAGCCATCGATTATGTTTTAATCTTTGTCGTTGAAGCCTCAATGGGAGATTATAAGAAGAAATTCGATGGGGGTTGGAGAACACACTTGGAGCCGCTAGGAATTTGATATTGCTGGGAAATCGAACTCCAAAGTCGCAACTGTGAATTGTCGGAGGTGATTCAGTAGTTTCGAAGGAGTGGGAGAAGGGCAGGGATAGTAAGACCAGAAGGAAGTTTTTCCAGTCTGGTGCGTTCATAGCAGATAGACAACGTACTCCGCAAAGAGGCTGACGCAATGCAGAAAGGCAGCACAAAGCTTCAAAGGGAGATCTGTATTTTCTGAGGAGAAGTCAAGATTTAGAGGCAGGAGCCAGAGTGGGAGCCCAAAAGCCAAAAGATCAAGTTTCTAGAGCAGTAGCTGATCAACAGAGTGAGAGAGACATTGGCCCCAGCAGGTTGATGTAGAGGCAACACAGAGGCAGCAAGGGGCAACTCATCTTGAGCTAAGGTTAGTGTCGCATCACCAATGGAAGTGAGATTTTTCTCACTAGACTTCTGTCAGTGATTTTCTCTGTATGGAAAGCTAGATTTAAGCTTCCATAGATTTGTACTTAGATTTACTATTCCATAATAATAAAACCCTCAGCTATTGCACCGGTTTTCCCAAGTTGGGTTTTTTTGATGACATTGGTAAAAAATTAACAGTGTTTATTGTGTGTGTGCATCTATTCTTCTAGTGTTTTATTTCTTCCGCAATATTTATTTTGTGAAGGTTGCAGTGTATTAGTTTCGATATTTTCCATAGGAAACTGCAAATAATTTGTTCAATTAATTTAACAAATAGAAGAAATTTAATCAGTTGTTGCAGTAGGATTTAGGGTCACCGATTTTTCACATGTTATCAGAGCACAGATAGAAGCCAAAGAGCTCAGTAGCAGCAAAGGAGAAGGAGGTTCGAATTTCTGCGTAGGCAACAGTTCAAAACCCTTAGAGGAAACGCAGTCCCTTAGGCCAGCAGGGTCGAGTTTTTAAGAAAAGATCTATTTCTCTGAGAGAGTCGACATAGAAATCATATCTTCCAAATCAGAGCTTACCAGAGGTAGAGGGAGACACAGTATTTTCCTTGTAGAACAAATTGTTATGAAACTACCTCACAAAAAGATAGAAAATATAGTTGAACGCCTTAGAATTCAACCTCTTTTACATTACACAAATGAACAATTCTTGGATGATACAAATGAAAAGAGCTCCTTTCTATATATAGGAGTCTAAGGGCTCATAACATAACCAGAACCGACATAACAATAATAATGTAAGGGCACAATAATAATAATAGTGGGCTTCTATGGGGCACAATAGTAACAATATGGGTGCTACATGGGTACATCAATATAATAAGTGGGTGTACTAATAACAATAAGGGGTTACACTAGTAGTATAGGGGCCTAACATGCCCCTCTCCTTCAAAAAGTGTTGTCCTCAATGCTTGAGTAGTTCTTGATGCTTCTGTATAAAATTCTTGTCCTACCATGTGGAATCT
>APFE030146317.1:15020-28560 GCA_000404065.3 Pinus taeda
TGGGTCAATACCATGTGCCATTTTTATTTTTATTAATACTAATATTAGGGTTAATAATGTTTTTTTGCATGGTATTAATAACAATATAGTCCATGGTATTTGTCCCATAGTATTTTTCCCATAGGTTTCACCTAAATAAAACGCATTTTTTGAGTGTTTGTAAATATAAGGTGACTTATGGAGTAAATATAAAAAAATGTTTTATTTGTTTACCTTTAATAATGTTTTTTTTCATGGTATTAATAACAATATAGTCCATGGTATTTGTCCCATAGTATTTTTCCCATAGGTTTCACCTAAATAAAACGCATTTTTTGAGTGTTTGTAAATATAAGGTGACTTATGGAGTAAATATAAAAAATGCTTTATTTATTTACCATACCTCTTATTTATTTATATTTTTATTAATTTACCATACCTCTTTTACAAATATGGTATTTGGCCCATAAGATTCACTTAAATAAAACCTCTTTCTTGAGCCTTCATAAATAAACGAGGGTTATGGACTAAATATAAAAAGAGGTTTTATTTATTTACCAAGCGTCTAGTTTATTTATATTTTTATTTATTTACCATACCTTTTGAGTAAGTATAAAAAGACGTTTTATTTATTTACCATACCTCCACTTTACTTGTATTTTTATTTGTTTACACCCTTGCATGTATATAAGGTGACTTATGGAGTAAATATAAAAAATGCTTTATTTATTTACCATACCTCTCATTTATTTATATTTTTATTAATTTACCATACCTCTTTTATAAATATGGTATTTGAGCCTTTGGCCCATAGGATTCATTTAAATAAAACCTATTCATGAAAATGTGCTAATGGATTCACTTAAATAAAACCTATTCTTGAAAATGGGCGAATAGAAGGTTGTAACTCCTAATTTCAAGGGCTAAATTTACCTTTTTTACTCCCTCTCTTAAAATAAGGTGGGCTATTTGAGGTGATTTGTAAAAATGTACTATGATACAAAATATTCGCCCACTAAAAATTTAAAACCCCTTAATTTCCCCAAAGGGCGAACATTCGCCCCTAAAATTTTCTATGAAGCCAAGTGTGATGAAGGTGGATGTCGGCGACTAATCATTCTAATTGTGGCTAATAGGATGTCACCCCAACAAGGGGTGATCATGAAACCACATTACCAAAATTTGCCTCTTGATTTTGTTTTTGTTATTAATCTTTTTTTTTTTTCACAAACACTAGAATTATTTTTGATAAAAAAAATTATAGCCAAATCTCAGAATGAAGTAGTACATAGAAACTTAGTGGCCATTAAAATGACTCATGTTAAAAGACTACACATAATTTTTTTATTGTGATCAAAAGCCATTGGCTTGCAAAATGATACAAGAGATAGAGAAAAGTTCTAAACATACTATCCTCAATTAGCAAAGAGAAACTTCTACTTTAATTTTGGAGTAGCTTTTGATACTAAGGGGATTTTTCAAGGCTTCTCCATGGAGTCATCTAGCCCTTCAAATAGATATTGTTCTTTATTGCAAAAAAGAGAGGCTAATTGAAATTGAAGCAATGAGGAGCCAAGTGGTAGAGAAGAAGACAAAGGAGTTGCAAGCTTGATGATAGGTGATAGGTGTTGGTCCCAAGATATGGTTTTGATAGTAGCTTCCAACACATCCAATCATTGTTTTTGTTGGTGAATAATTTCCATGGTGATGTCATACCTTAACTAGATGCTAGTATCTTGTTTACTGGATGCTTCCTTTTGCTAACAAAAGGTGGTTCATAGGGTCGGGAAGGTGGCTTTAGGTCTCAAAAGCATGAGATAGAATTCCAGAATCTCATGAGGGTCCATGGGAACTAAGCTTATCAATAGATAAGTTGGAGAAAAGGAGTCAATATAGGAAATACCAGACTAAAGAGATAAGGAAAACATGTCTATTGCATTAGGTGGTGTGAGAAGGGATAACTCAATAACTCGATGACGATCCCTAGAAGAGAATGAGATCACAATAACCATAACCCTAGAGTGTAAGGGAAAGCATGACCAGTCAATATTATGAACCAAAGTTGAGAGAGGAAAGAAATATGAGCTTACTAGGGGTGGGGGAGAGGCACCTATGTAATCAAGGAATGGAATGTATGGTTCTTGTTCATAACCCTAAGAGGTAGGATATATAGTGACCCTTTTTTCTATATGAGGCTTAGGAGGAGGGGAAGAGTCACCTATGTGATCAAGGAATGACAAGTTTCTCTAGGCCCCACCATGCACATTTTCTTTTCACCTTGGATCCTCCCTCATGGTAAGTTCCATCCCTTTCCTACGGACAATCAAATTGTTGGCATGAAAATTTTTCCTCTATTATTCCTATTGTTTCATTTCAAAGACTTGCCTAATAGGTCCATCCTCCTGTCAATTTACCTTTCCTATCTATGGTCGAGACACCCCCACTCGTGGCTCACTCTTCCACACTTGCAGTATCCGAACACCCTTCTTATGCCCCACTATTAGCTTTCAACTCTGTCTCCTCTACCAAACCTTTCATCCTTACCTTCTATGTCTAGTCTTTTGATCTTTTTTCCTTTATTTCTCTACCATCCCTTTGATGTGTTGAAAATGATCTCTCCCTATACCTTGTTTACCATCAAAGGTTCCATAACCTTGGGAATTTATCTTCCCAAAATCCTTTAGCAGACTTAAGGAAGCATTCATCCAATAGATGCTCATGAACACGACGTTCACATTAGAAGGGACCCTCACATGGACCAAAGTCAAAGTGTATGACCATAAACTCATCTCAATATCAATAACATTTAGTGGATATTTTTATATATGTTGGAAACATAATCCTTTGGGGTTATGTAAATTTGGATTATTCGTTTGAGAGGAAAGAAAATAGCCTCAAGTGAATTCCCAAGTCATGAAAATTCCAAGAGACCTTTTGGAATATGAAACCAAGGGTCATAAAATATTGTATTTATATATATCTTTTGAAATATAAGAATCACATGATTATCTAATTCTCTTTCATTTATATGCGTGTTCTAATAGTGATATCAGAGACTATGAGTTCTACAACTAGGCCCTATGCCATTCTCCATTCTTAGTGTTGTGAGTTATTTCTTCCCTAGTCTGCTATGACAATTAACAACATTAATAAGAACTCTTCTAGCATTGTTCCTCATTTTCGTGAGTTCTATAGGCATCAAAATCAAAGTTCAAACCTATGCTTCTCAACATTCATCAAAGGTTCGATACGCTTGTCTCTCTTCACACGGTTTGGGTTTCTCCTCGTGCGACCCTTATGCATTATTTATTTTTACTTTCACATGGTTGCATGCTAGAATTGGCACCTGGTTTGGTTTGGGAATATGGATCACCTTTGTGCAAGGATCATTGTTCTACTCCTTAGCTAAATGATGATCCCACAATCTCTTCTCTAATGAATGCTCCCACATGCTCTCTATCATAAGTTTCTCTAGAAGGAACTCCAAAAAAAATTGCTAGTAGGTAAATAAAGTAGGATGCCCAGTCGCCTAATTGAAATGTGTGTTCATATCCTCAGGTGTTGGCAGTATATGCCATATCCATAGGATCATTGACATGTCATCTCTTAACCCTCAAAAGTTGCTTTAATAGAAGTAGTTGCTCCAACTTTGCATCTGTGGCTATCATTTTTTACTTGGGATTAGAAGGTATCCTTGGATAATTTGGGTGTTCATTCATAGGGCCAATAATCAGTCTCACTTGGAAAGAAATTAGGGATCATGTTGCATGCAATTGGTAACTCCTACCCCTTATGACTCTGCAAAGGGTAGCCATTACTACAATATGGTCACAAAATATACGACGATCTCCAATATGGTTGACCAGAAATGTCTATGCACAAAATCCTCAACACTAAACTTCAGGAACAATAGCATTATTTCCTCTACTAATCTTCATCAAGGTTTACACCTATTAAATCCCTTAGGGAAATCTCCCTCTCTTTTCCAGTCACATGGGTCACTTGCTCCCAAACATGATCCATGATTTAGGGTGTACTTGCTATTTGTCTTGATGAGTGGAAGATTTATATATGCCTCATTTATCTAGTTTATGGTTTTAAAATTTAGTTTGAGCATGTTTGCAAGCAAGGATGTCCTTTCAATGTCATCCCTTGAAGTGTATTTATCTCTCTCATAGTGTCTGCATATTTTTTTTTACTCTGCAATTAATAAGGTGGCGAGAGTCTTAATAATCCAATATATGAAATGAATCATTGTGGTCAATGTACTGACAAGACAAAATGTAAGGCATAGTCATCGATCCATTTTGAGGAAAGGAAATGACTCATCATATGGAGATGAAATGACTATTTCATCTATAAACCTTTGATCTTCGTTGTACTTGCAGAAATGCCACACAATTTGTTTTATCACACACATTTATCTCATATTCTAGTGTTATTAGCATTTTCACATCTCTTTACTAGTTATACCTTGCACGAAAGGGGACTCCATTCAAAAAGTTAAAGAATACCATTTGATTACACACAAACAACTAAATAGCAAAGATTAATTTATTGTGCTTGCAACTAATGGGGTTAGGGAATTTTTGTCCAACCAAGAAGTTGTGAACATTGTTTCTTCAAAATCTAATTGAGCTGTTGCTGCTAGAATAGTAGTAGAATCAACATGGAAGCATAAATGTTCCACTTCCAAGATAATTACTAGAGAAATTGACCATTTACAATGATTGGATGGTAGTGGTTTTGTGCTTAGTCTGAGTGCCAAGGTCTTGAGATATATGTGCAAATGTGTGTGCTCTTTAGTTTATGACAAGTAGCACTATTCTAGTACCTTTTTAATCATATACTCTATTTGGTAGAAGAGGACTTAAAATATCAACACATTCAAACTTAAATACCAATTCAATTTCAAAATAATGGTAACTTGTAGTTAGTTTTTTGTAAATTTACTTGTGCTTTTTTGAAATTGAGTGATTTTTCATTGTAAATAGGTTCATTTTTGAAGTCAACACCCTTTATTTGTTGAGCTCGATCTGTTGACAAAATGGCTTTAATTAATGAGCCATTAGAGTTATTGAACACTCTAATGATAGTACAATAAAAATTGGCAAAGCCACTCTCTTCAACATTCTAATAAGACAAGATGCACACGACAAGATCACATTTCTTCAACTCGATTCATAGCTATAGTGACATGAATTACAACAAAAGAGCCAACATTATGAACTTGTTATTATTCATAATAAATCTCTTTTTGGGTTTGAGAAAGAACACTATTAGCATCCATCACATGATCAAACTTTAGGATAAAATTCACTTGAAGATGTAGATGTTTTTCTTTCTCTTCCCAAGCCCATTATCATACCTTGGGAAGGAGTCATAAAAAACAAGTAGAGAATCGGTCTTGGATACAAAAAGGAAGTTACCTTTCACATTCTAGACTACTCCAAACCAATCTAGTTTCATAGTTCTAGGTTTCTTAAGGACAAGTCATCTTCACCTGCTCCACCTCCACACCAGATTATTGAATTCCAACATTGTGATTGAGTTGGCCACATGAAATATCGGTGTCTTGATCTTCACCCTTATGAGAATTGTGGAAAATGTACTCCAAATTCAGACAGATGTTCCAGGCACAAGACTCCTGTAAGATGTTAGATTCATTTGGGATGGATTGCTTCTTGGCAATGGTCTTCAATAACCAAGATGATATGTCGATCATACCATAGAGTTTATTCTCGAGTATTAACATGTCTTGTAGTGGATATATTTTTATCTTCTCACATTATATCTAATAAGGGGGGAATATTGATAGTCAACTACAAGTTTTGAAGTCATATGGTAAGCGAACCCAAGTCACAACTTGAATAAGATTCCACAACTAGAGCCTAGAGCCAAAGTTAGCTAGAGTTAGAGTTAGATTTGTAGCTAAAGAAATACTCATGTTACATGAGCATGATTTGTTTGGTGTCCATCCTTTAACCACCACCAGTAGAATAATTCAACTTTTGCTACCCATTTCATTAGTTTGTGGTCTTATTTAAGCCATCATCAGGGAGCACTTTAATTTCGTAGAATATGTCAACTTCTAGCCAGAATCAAAATTGTTATGAGAATTGCTTCAAGACAAGTTGCAGAGTTTGTGGTTAGCCTTATAGTGCCACCAGTAGAAGACTTCATCTTCTACTACTCATTTGATTTGTGGTCTTCCTTAAACTACCATTTCAAAGATCACAACTAGCCATTGACTGTTATCCACCTTTGTATTTACACTAGTACAAATGGGGCCAAAATCCAACGTAATTTCGTCACATATTCGACTCATTGTTTTTGGTTATCCGATGCATCTAAGCCATAATTTTCATCGGTGAGATTTCATCAGATGTTCGATGAGATCGACATAGAAAATCCACCACCCGTGATGGCCAGTCATCAAGCATTTTTCAGTGACTTGTGGTCAGATATCCGATGTCATTTTGCATCAAATATCTGATGATATATTGTGCCTAATCATCGAGGATATTCGATGGCTTGCGGTTGGAAAACTGACGTTAACGTCGTCGGTTTGTGTCGGATATACAACAAACATTGGTGTCAGATATTTGATGTTTTAATAGCTCGTACGATGATAATGTCATGACTCCAACAATTTGTTTCATCAGTCGAGAGTCAGATATCTGATGATTGTTTATTATCATTTTTGTCGAATATTCGACGATAACTAATAAAAGTCAAATTTCCGACGGTTGTATGAGCATTAAAATAATAATAATTTGATCCCCATTCCTGTGCCCAATGAAGGAGCCCATAACTAGCATTTTCACGAAGAGGTGCAAAGGGCACACCCATATTGTTTTGGTTTTTTTTTTACACTTTGAATATATATACAATAACATAAAAAATAGAAGGGTTTCTAATGTCTCCCTAGAGGTCGGGATCAACTAGTCGAACAGACTCAGAGGTTGGATGGTCGAACGATCTCGAAGGTTGGGTATTTCTTCAAAATTCCAATCTGTCGAGGGTCCTGACTATGCGGCATGTCATCTTATAAAAATGGTTGTTATTTGGAAGGAGATTGTATCTACATATAATATTCTATATTTCTATATGATTAATAACAACAAAACGTCACATTTTTTATGCACTTTTTTATTATAAAATCTACATGCATTACTGTAGTTGATATTAGTTGGATTCAAATCACCAGTGCCTTGGACAACTATACGTTTATCAAATGCCAAAATCGTCAAAGGTGACAGGTTCTTGTCACAAGTTCCATCTCTTTATGCAATTATGTCTAATCCCTGAGATTTTCCATCTTAGAATCAAAATTTTATGCATCTTACTAGCTGGAGAGATGTAGTTGAAAATAGGATGACTAGTCACTATACCAATCGATGTCTCAAAAATACAAAGTCTACACCAAAAAATTCCATTCTAGATATATGATGTAGTTAATAAGTGTTCGAAGAGATATAATTGTTACCTTCAAAGAATGCATAACCATATTCAATGGAACACAACTTATTGAAGCTTTTCTTAGAATACAACTCTCGACCGTTCACTCAAAAGGAAAATTGGTATTTCATTTGTTACAAAAAACTAGGCATAAGTGATAAGAAATAACAACTCTAAATCATGACTTAGTGTCTAGTTTTTTGTCTTAATAGACATAAACTATGAGGTATATTGTATAAGAACTACACATGAGCTTACACATTTTTAATATAATTACTCTCTTGTTTTTTCAGAACTGTTAACTTCCCTTTACAGAAAAATTTGACAACAATAAAAAATGGTTCACCAAATTCATCAGGATCCTTATGTTGGTTAAATGTTAACAAATTTCATAAAAGCAAATCACTTCATATATTGGAGGCCAAAGATGATGGTATACTTCTGGAATTTTAGGACTCACAATTTCGGGTAGGCTAGATCATTCCCATTGCATTTCTCCCATGTAGGTACTTCATCAAACCAACCATCCTGTTTTTGAAACAATACATAAATTTCATTCTTGATGAACTTCCCAATATACAAAATAAACTATAAGTTTTTTCTTGTACAAGAAAACAATTTGATAGCTCATTGTGTTATCCCATAAGCACCTTATGATAAAGAAAATAAGTAATCTACCAAGTCAACTGCATTTTTTAAATGAGAGAGGAAGGCACATACAATAATATTTCTTTGAATTGATGTGGTCATAAACTCAAGGTCATCATCATAAAATATTTCATGGTTGTCTCGATCATCAACGGATCCCATATGTATTGACAGTGATAGAAACGAAGGCACACAAAAACGTCAATCAAAAGGCCAACTGAAATTTAAAATAAGGTCTAAACACTTTTGGTGGTTCCAAACTCTGTCTAATTATCATATGGGATAAAATGGATACATCATGCAATGTCAACTCATTTTAAGTCTAATACATGCAGTTAAGTCAATTCATAAGATGGCCCAACCATTGTTTAAAGCTATCAATGAACAATAGCTAATAGGTGGAAAGTCTACTCTCAGTATATGACAAAAACATGGGTGAGGAAAGTTTTCTTTTACATTGATGCGAGACACAAAAATAGGACAAATGCAAGGAAATTTTGTTGAATTATTTGTCATTCTAAAGTATATAATTTTTCTTCCCACTCCTCTTACCTTTCTTGCTTAATTCTCTTCCTAAAAATACAAAATTGAAATAACCAATGTGCCTTTAAGGTAAAGGATAAAAAGAACACATACTTTTAATCCAATTATTGGGAAAAGGATATTGTATTTAATTACATGATGCAAATGACTCTTTTTCCCATACTTTTGTAATATGATTGTATTTCCACCTTCATCTGTAATGAATCCCACATGTAAAGGTTGCAAATATATTTTTTATTAATCAATATCAATAAATAAGTTCCCAATAAATTATCCGTATGGAAAATGTATAAATAGACTGATATGAACTGATGGACATCTCCCATAAAATGAGAGAGAAATAATAAAGCTTCCATTAAATTAAATGCAAGTTATAAAAATGGGTATTAACCTCCATTGGTATTTGAATTAGACCACATTAAAATATAATAATTGTTAAAGCACTATGAGATGTAAAACACATGTCACATATAGAGAACACATTGTAAGATGATGGAAATACAAGGTGAACATGCACTTTTCTTTGTTAGCTCTGCTACCATAAGTTTGAAGCTGAGAAGTGTAATTTTTTATGGCACCTTCAAGGCACAAGTCTATTTCTCCTTGGGAATGATGGCATTCCCCTATTTGCAAACAAATATAAAAAGTTTGAGATCTCTAATAAGGTTGTTACTCAGATATTTCTTATAAGTTAAAATCCTTCAGTTTATCATGAAGATGAGATACCCATCTTATGATGGTAAACACAAAGATACATAAAAGTACAAAATTGATGGGAAATTCGAGAGTATTTGACTAAAAATAGAAACGAAAACCCAAATTAAAGTAATTAATTATGGGATGAAGTTTATATTAGATAGAATAACTTACTGGAATAAACATAAGAACACTATTGTCTTGCGTGTCAATGAAGTGTAATGGAATTGACTAGGGATAGTGGAATCACATCTGATTATCCCTGGAACAAAGAGAAGCAAGATCACCCTCTACATACTCAAAGAAATTTCTTCACTATCATTGATGCTTCTTCACTTAGGAGTGGCTACACTTTCTCATAAAACACTAGTCGTTGTAAGTATTAAAATGTTTATGTAAACATATACGTAACTCAAACAAATATCCTTATCTAGCTAATAGTCCCGATACTCCCAACGAAATAATCAGTTTTAAAGATTGACTAGGGCAACTTGGGGATGGATGGTTTATTGGCCTTTCCTATTTAGAATTGTTTAAAATTAAAGGCTCTTTCTCATGTTGTGTGGTTATTTAGTTTATAATTGTTTCTAGTGATGGAAATGGAGGATTCTTGATGCCTGCTTTGTTGGGTGAGGTTAAGGAGCCTTATGGTGGCCATTTACTTGGAAGGTGGGTTAATTTTTGAAGAACGTAACTAGTTTCGGTCTTCATAATTGTCATTCAACTCATGTCATGATGTAATTCTTTTGTATCTATAAAAAGAAGAAAGAAAATGATGTAAAGGTAAAAATAAAATAATTTTTATATAACATGGGTTTCATGCATTAGGTCAAGCATCCATTAAATGATCCTAGGATTTGTCATGAGGCAAGAGTCCTTGTCATGTTGTAAAATACCATTTACGACACTTATATGAAGAAAAGGAAAATTATTTTGAATTTATAAGTGTCTAGAAGGATCCCAATACCAAGTCGGCCAGCCAAGAAGAAGTCAACCTAGAGAGGGTTGTTCAAGCCCCTTGGAAAGCTATAAAAAGGAGGCACTTCGACCTATTTGAGATACTCTCAAGCATACACATCTTGGGTTCGATCTGAAGTTGAAGGAAGGGTGCGAAGGCCTTAGAAAGAAAGGAGAAGGATAATGAAGCAAGGAAGAAGCCCTAGTAAAGTTTGGAAGTCTAAATTTTCCTTCTATTGGTCACATGTTCGAGTACCCAAGGGCTTCTAGGGTTTCCTTAGGTCCGAAATTGTAGAAGGTGTTGCAGATTCCCTTAGTGAGCATGAAAGGATAGAAGAGCCCTCATCTTAAGAAGATTTTGTTTTGCTACCATTGGAGACTCCGTCTTGTAGATTGGATGGTTGACTTTGTTATTGGTGGGAGGCCTGGTCTAGATTTTTGGTCTTGGAAGTATCCTTTGAATTGATTCTATAATAAGACAAGTTATTTCTAGGTTTTCCCCTTTGAGGTTTTTGGCCTGGCTTAGAGCCTATATCTTGTGTTCATGGTTGTGATATTAATTGTTTTGGCATTTGTTTGATGATTAGAACATAAGCACAAGTAATAAGAAGAACATAATGTCACAAATAAATGTTAAGTAAAGGAAAAGTGAAATTAACATGCTGCCCTAATTGATTTTCCAACTGTGAGGGTCCATGTTCAATTGTTATGGGATAGATGAATGCGGGCCTTTTATCTTATAGACATTGATCATGCATCCGTGATTTATGGTCACTTTTAGTTGATGATAGGCATTATGGTAATGAAATTCCTAATGATCAAGAAGGTAAGAAGAGCTAGGGAAGTTGAACTGCTAGTTATTCCTTAATACCTGTAAAAAAGATATGGAATTGTGTCAGAGTTCACACCCTTATCTAGGATAGGTAAGTTTATTCTTGTATGCTCTCAGTCTCCTTGTATTGAATATTTTCCCTACTTGTTCTTCATCATGGGATGATTGTGCTGAAGTTATCATTGACAAGGATACTTTCCTTGCCAACGTACATAAAAAATAAGGATAAAATTCATTTCTCCTAATAAATTAGGTCCAGGAAAAATCCACACTTGGAAATAAGGTGAAATAAAGCAGGACAAATCCACACTTTCCAATGAGATGAAACAAAATATATCATAATAATAATGTCTTTCATAATTGACTTGCCAATTATTTTGCGAAGCAAAATACTTGACTTATCAATCACCTATGGAAGGTAGGGAACTTTGATTACTCTGCAGCCCATCAGTGGCATCCTTCTATGTATTTAATGCACAATCAATGTTTTTGGAGCCATTGAAGCTCTATTGCAACCATGTTTTACCCCATCATGGAAACACTCATTTTAGGTAAACTGCTACTGTAGCCAATCAATTGATATGAAACTACAAAGAAGAGTGTTAATTGTCACTAGAATATGCCACAATAAAAGTAATCTACATTAATAACAACCTTCTTAAACTGATAAATTAGTACAAACTGTTTGGATTAGCCTCGTTATTGTTGAATACATCCTCAAACAAAATTAAGTGCTCGGGTATTATGATTTTTCAATCCAGGGCCCCCTTTATCTTTATCCAATGAGAAAAAACTAGTAACAATCCATATTTGAATATTAAGAAGAGTACCTTTTCTGATTTTTTGATGTGAAGATGAATAATAAGTTAGTTTAATAGGGATTTTTACTGCTAAATTATTTTTCCCTGATTCTAGTGCATCTTTGGTCATTAACACATGGATGTTGTCTATATCATGGTGGGTAGAAATTATTTTTGATGGTTATACAAAATGAATCCCTTGTATTGATGGGGCTTGTGGATTGATTGGTTATATTAAAAATCCAACATGCTTGAGAGCTATGGACCAAATGTAGTTCTATAATCAAGAGATGTTGAGGTTCCAATATATTAAGGTGAGTTTTTAAATAGACCCTCATACTCTAGATCTAAGAATATAGTGTAGTTCCCTACATTACTCCATCATATCTTCAAAGAGAACTTGTTTTTTCAACTTGATAAGGTTAGTACTTTCCCTAATGTATCTAATTGACTACACACTAGAGCATATTTGATTGAAAGTCTAAGATGTGAGCCATGGATAGGTTGTGTTTCATGTGGGGTAGGAGGGAAGCCTTAAGGTAACCCTAGACACATTGCAAGAACTTGAAACTATTGTGTGGGGGTGGGAGGATGCCCTCAATAACCCCACAATGAATTTGAAGGTGTGACCTGTCGCTTGGGTGGGGTGTTAGCTAAGAAACCAAATCTATGTTTCTTGTCATTGTTGCAAATATTTTTAGGTGGGGCACTATAGACAAAATAATTAGAAAGAGAAGAGAAATATTGGACAATTGCTTTGATAGAAACTGATGAGAACTCAATCTCATCAACAATATAAACCCTAGATATAAAGTGAAACAATATACCTGATAGAAATATTCACCCACATAACAACTTATAATAAGAGACAAAAGGAGAGAGAGAAGTCTCCAAGAATAATAACTTGATTTATTGGGAGGGATATAAAACACCTCAAACTAACTCAAATGCATTGATGCAGGAGCATCTTACCGCCAAGTCAAAATTCATATTGACTAGATTAGGGGTATTTTCATTACCAAGGGAGTTGGTTCCCTAGGATTGTTTTAATTATTTATTTTGAGTGCATTAACCTATGTATTATGAACATTTGTATACAAGTGTGGAAAAATATAATTGGATCTCTCTTTAATAGAGATATCGAAAATTATGTGAGAGTTAGAGAGAATATTAGATGGTTAGATTGTTGGTAGATTCATAGCCTAATTTAGAGAGTCTAGTTGAGGATTTTGTGAATCTAGGGGAAATTATTGGATCTGAAACCACTTTGGTTTCAACCCCTTTTTGTATAAACATCTTTTATGTAATTAGAATAAATAGAGTGAAAAGACAAGTGAGAGGCTTGTGAGAGTCAAGAACTGGCTTGAGGCCATAATGGACTTACAACATAGTTACCGATCAAACGAGAAAGTGAATTGGTACTCGTTTTTTTGAGGTAGCAAAAAATCACCCGATTTTGAAAAGTGGTGATGCCGAAATACACTTTTTTTTTAGCATATTTTTGGCACTTTAAATTTTCTTACATATCAAGTATGAACATTTTTTTTCGATGTCAGTGATTTTCACGCTGATTTTGAAAAGTGTTAATGCATCATCAACACATTTTTTGAGAGGGCTTATTTTT
>APFE030146317.1:63058-81950 GCA_000404065.3 Pinus taeda
TTTTTTTTTTTCGTATATTATATATATAATGCAGGGTCCGTGTTGATGCTTGTCGAGCAACCCGATCCCATTATGTGCAATTTGATAGTTGATTTTAATTTTTTTATTTAAATTATCTTTCGGATACATCACATAAGGTTTCTTTTTTATCGATGTTTCGAACCAGCAACAGTGGTTCATCTTCAGGATGTGAAAGATTATTGAAAGACTGGTCTCATTTTTCCAATTATATATATAGAGATGCTTAGATTGGTCTTTAACTTTTTTGTTATAATGAATCGAGTCTGCCCTACAATGTGTTAATTTCATGGTTGGTCTTTAAGTTTTCGTTACAATGGGCTGAGCTCACCTATACTACGTGTCAATTTGATAGTTGTTTTTTTTTTTTTTGCAATGTATCAAGTTGTCTTAGGCTAAGATTTTAAAATTTCTATACATCTAGCATTTAAAAAAAATTACTCTTGGTATAATAACTCTTTCATTCAAGTGTTCATTTTTAAAGTTTTTTTAGTCACAAATTTTTTCCATAATGTCATCTTTGAAATATTTTGAAAACTTACGATTGTGTTGTAGTCATAATCTTTGGTTTTAATTCCATGGTTGAAAAATTGTCAAGATTTTAATGTTTCTAAGTTGTGATATTTTATCTTTAATGCTATGGTTGAAAACAGTGATAAGTATTTTTTCTTAGCACCATGCTTGAAATTGTTGGAATTTTAAGGTTTTTCAAAGAAGTGATATTTTAAATTTAATGTCATGCTTAAAAATCATTGGAATTTTAAGACTTTTCAAAGACGTGATATTTTATGTTTAATGTCATGCTTGAAAATCGTTGGAAATTTAAAGTTTTCCAGAGTCATGATATTTTATTTTAACGTCATTATTAAAAAATGTTGAAAATGTACCCTTAAAAAAACGTTATTTCAACATCAACACTTTTCGATTTCAAGGTGTTTTTTGCACCAAACAAAATGACTTTTATTGTTTTTTATTGTTATTTTTAATAAATATTGAAAATTGACTTTGAAAAAAAATGGTGATGCAAAATTAACACTTCTTATTTTTGGGTTCTTTTTTCATGTTTTTTTGTGATTTTTGAGCTCGAGTCCCTGTTTTGAGGTAATAGTTCCCGTTTGATCGGTAATTATGTTCTTATATAAAAAAACATCTAAATGCCTTCATAATAATGGATTATGCAGGAAGATTAAAATTTAAATAGGTATGACATACATAAAAACAAAAATGTCAATTGTACTATAAAACTACACTATCTACTTACATCTCACTTTCCTCATTCTACCTTTCCCCAGTAGGTGCTCCCCTTCAAATTTGTTCATGGAGTTGACATCCCAAATGTGATCCAATACATTAATACTTTTTCCTATTGTAGAACTATATTGACTAATATAAACCATGGTTTGATTTACCACATATTCCTCTACCATAGAACCTTCAGGATGTGCTCTTTGTCTTACCAAATCTTTTAGCGATTTCAGGTGCCTCTCAACTATCCATATTGATCTTGTGTGTACAGGTCCACACTTTTCAATTTCCTTGACTTGGTGTATGAGGTAGTGTTCTTGTGCATTGAGAAATATCAAAGGTAGATACTTATGCATTTCACATATTAGATGAGGAATTTGTTTCCTTCAATACTTTATATATTCTTTATCAATTTCTTTAGATGACAACCATCTACAAATGAAGCAAACAAATCACAGGTTTTAACAAAAAAGTATATAGTACATGACAAGTAAAACACATGCAATCAAATATAAGTTGTACAAAAAATTATTGAACAAATTACACTTTGCACATAAATATCCACTTACCTCTTGTATTTTCCAAGATCATATATAACTTGTTTTACATTGTGGTCGAATTTTTCTGGGAGAGATAGAGGTAGAACATAATATAACAAAAATAATGATTGATCATTATTTATTCCCAAATTAGTAGAAAAAAAATCACTAACAAGATGTTTCACCAATGTACAAATATATACACCAGAATAATTACCTTAATGAATGTATGCCAGTCATGAGCTTTTACCGCACCTAATTCAACTTTCTTTGTTAGGATATTATTTATGTTTGAATGAAATCTAATTGGATTTTTTCTTTTCAATAGCCTCTTTAACATCCTTGCTTTGTTTCTCTGTCAATAACGATGGAAGGGTGCTTATATTTTGGTCGTCTCCATTGCTATTTGAATGGATCACACTTTGTATTGCATGATTGGCCTCCTTAATGCCATTACAAATCTTGACAATTTTATTTTTATCTCTCCTTTATTCTAAGATTCACTGTAAGGTCTCTATTACATTCTTCCTAATGTGCATTGTATAAAACAAATGAAATTTTTCTAAGTGCTCATAGTAGGGGAGTCTATTGAATTGCTCGAGATAACTTTTCATTCCTCGTGGAAGTGCTATGTTATTAATGCCTTGACGACCTACAAGGTGAATCATAGTTAAAGATATTATAACAAAAATACCTGTCAATTAGTACAATAAAGAAAATGCAATAAAAATATAAAATAATCCAAACCTATCATGTATATTGATACATATATGATTCGATCCATACCTTGAGAGACTCTATTATATTGCAACTTCCATGCACGAGGTGTCATTCTTCGTGGTCTTAATCCAATATCTTCTTTCTAGTTGAAAGTATGTTTTTCGGTACTTCGGTATCTATGGTTCTTAGAAAGGAAGTGCCTATACTAATCACGCACCTCATTTCCTAAGCTTATTGAGCGACGAGATTTGATATTAAGATAACAAACTAGACAAGCAAATTTACCCTTTGTTTGAAAACCTGCAAGAGATGGAATAATTTTTGTATCAATTATTTCAAGTATGTAAATGAAAGGGCTATTTAAAAAACACACATGAATGAACTTCATAAAATTAATTAATATTAAAGTGCTTCGAGATAACATTATAGCATACCACATAAATGTGTTAGCCACGGGGCATCATGAATTGTCCATACAAGCATTGCATGGAATTCAAATTCCCTTTTTGCATCTACTAGTCTAGAGATATTATACATAGTGACACCATTCCATAATTCCACTAACTAATCGATAAGAGGCTTGATATATACATTCATATCTTTGACCTGGTACTTACCTAATTGATTGAACATACAATACATAATTAGTACATATATGAGTAAATACAAAAATGTAAGACATAATCATAAGACATAATTGAACATATATGAGTAAACAAAAAAATACAAGACATCATTATGAAACAAACAAGACAAATGAGATGTTATTGTGTTAAAAAGAATTATTCTAAACAAATTAATACCTAGAACAATCATTGTCAACATTATGTGCTCCCTCTTTATTAACATCCACGAAAGAATGTTATTGTTGATAACAAAAATGGACTACACCGAGTAAGTAGAGTTGAGCTCTCCAAATGGATTAACGTCGTCAACTGCTAATGAAAACCTAATATTATGAGGTCCTTCTTTAAACTTTAGCCAACTTTCCTCTATATTCCCAAATGCAGATCCATCTGCAAACATTCGAAGAACACCATATTCACTTCTTTTCATTGCATGGTAATCCATAAATTCCGCTATGTTTTTGCACTTGAACACTTGTCACAAACATGGAATTATGGGAATGCAATGAAGAAACTTGTGAGGAACCTTTTTTGTTACTTTATCAGTTTGATATCTACTCTCATCACATTTTGGTCATTTGTCTTTCGACACATGTTCTTTAAAACAGAGAATATCATCATTAGGACATGCATGAATAGCTTGATATTCCATTCCAATATCTTTCATAATGGAATGTAAATCTCGGTACATACTAGGTAAAACAATTTGAAGTTGATATAGAAATACACCTAACAATCTACAACATAAAAAATTAGTAGTATTGGTTAGTGTAAACAATATTAATCATACATATTGCATCCATATGTTAGAACCTAAATGATGATCAATGTATTTTTTTTTTGCTTAAGCAAGAGACGGTCCTTCTATTAACGTAGGTAAAAAAATATTTTACACATTTTACAACAAATGCCCAGAGGCACAAACTCCTACAAAGGGGAGTGAAAATACCCTAAGTGCCCAAAAAAAAACCTCAAAAAATCAAACCGAAACAAGGTCTAGATTGCCCAAAACCGACCGAAGAGTTATGTTCTAACAATCCGATGGTTAAGATTCATCTCGCGTAGGGGCGCAGTTCTAAAAAAATCATAAATTTTCCTGATCAATGCTGACCATTGATCTTCTCCTTCTAATCCAACGACCGTAGTCCATATCGTGACTTAAAATGCCCGTTGAATACCGCGCGATGAAGGCGGTTTTCTTTTTCGGTCTTCCGCCAGGTGTTGCTTCCTAAGTGGAATCGTTGGCTTTTCCTTAATACCATCTTTGGTTTGGAAGGAACTCGATGAAGGTAGTAAACTATTAGTGGTTTTATCCATTCAGCCCCACCAACATGCACACCAAAAGGTGACCGTTGATCTTCCCTCTCCATATCTAACGGCCACAGTTCAAATCGTCCCACACAACAGCTCACGAAAAACCCTAAAGTTGCACAATCAATGCTAGCCGTTAATCCGTTCCTTCTAATCCAATTGCTGGAGTTCATATCACGCGGCTTAAAAAGCCCACTGAATACCTCGCGATGAAGGCGGTTTTCTTTTTCAGTCGTCCGCCACGTGTTGTTTCCTGAGTGGAATCACTGGCTTTTCATTAAAACCGTCTTGGGTCTGGAAGGCACCCGATGAAGGTGATAAACCATAAGTGGTTTTCTCCTTTCGGCCCCACCAACTTGCACACCAAAAGGTGGCCAATGATCTTCCCTCTCCAGATTTGATGGCCACAAATCAAATCAGACTACACAATTGCTCACGAGATACCCAACGATGAAGGCGGTAATCATTGTCCATTCACCTCCACGGGTCTCTTGCTGAATGGCATCGATTGTCTTCCAGGAAAACTTCTCCCAAGACAAAGGTTGCCCGACACAGGAGGTATGTCTCGGGCAGCTTTTAACCCCAGTAATCTCATCCTTTAACACCTTCGTCTTCCATGGAATCATTCCTCCTATGAACAGATATCTGCCTTTGTTACTGGAAGCTCCCTTAGAAAACCGACATTACATCTCCGCTGATGGGCTATCTGAAGTGAACTTATCCATCATTTTCATAAAGTAAAATTTGTTGTCTTGATTTTTCCTGATACTGATGTTTGTCGCTGAGGGCCCAGGATGAGCATTCCTCCTTCAACCTGTCATCCATTACCTCCTCCCACCAATAACACAAGTCGATATGCTTGTTTCGAACCCCCTCATTTGCAAGCCAGTCCGCAACTTTGTTGGCTTCCCTGTAGACATGCACCAACCTAAGAGTTCTTAGCATTCTTAAGTGAACTTGGATTCTTTGATAGACTTGCAGAAGCCACCAATGTCCTGAGATTTTCTCTAGTGCAGCACCATCACTTATCCTCTTCACTGAGTTAATGACTAATTCTGGGTCAGCCTCAACGATGACATTGTGAATGTTGTACTTGAGCAGTATTTCCAGGCATAATTCCATCGCCATGAGCTCAGCCATATTGTTGGCAGCTTTTCCTAGATAAATGTGGAAGACGATTTGTATGTTTCTTTCCTTATCCCTCATGACCCTGCCATATCCAGCTTCTCCTGGATTCCCTTTTGATGCCCCATCAATGTTAAATTTTAAAAAGCCATGTGAAGGGGGTTGCCATGAAGCCTTTTCTGTTGAGGTATTCTTGTTGATCTACATAGAACCTTGAGGGGGATGAACCTTGAGCTTTAACTTCTTCAGTATTCTAGCCTCTCTTTGTCCGGTGGGTTTGTTAGTGGCTACACCTCCCAAGATGTGAACAATCTCTTTGAGCTGTCTAAGGATTAGCTTAAGGATGTTGCTCACTGGACTCACTTTATCCTTGAAAGTCTTGTTGTTGTGCTCCTTCCAAACATTCCATATTATGAATCCTGGGACCAGCATCCAAGCGGAGTTAATGCTCTCATTATCCGAAAAAAAATTCCACCATTTTTTCAAAGTAGCAATGATGTCATTTACATTTCTCTCTGTCTGCTCGAAGACTTCTCCCACCCAATTCCAAAGTATTGTAGTGAAAGTGCATCTATTCAGGAGATGGTTTGTAGTTTCTTCCTATCATCTACACAAGTGACATCTTGATGGGCCAATAAATCCTCTTTTTCTTAGGTTATCCCATGTCAGAATCTTGCCCTGTTGAACCAACCACTTGAACAGTTTGACTTTCATCCAATGAGGATTATCCCAGAGTTCTTTCCACGTCTTATCAATGCTTGGAAGGTTAAGCCTTGAATCTATCCTTTTGGCCTCCTTAAGGTTGAAGAGACCTGCCTTGTTCTTTCCCCATCTTAGTTGATCATCCAAGGTTGAGGTCAAGATTTTCCTTTTGTCTAAAAGACCTTTAAGGGCTATAGCTTGAGTGTGCAACATACCTATTCCACTGTAGTTTGGAAGTTTCCATGTTCTCCATTTCTCATTTTACCTTGATTGGTCCCAATAGTTACGTACCCACCTTAATCCTTTGTTGATGGTGTCGATGTGAATGTTTGCTAATTCTTCACTTCGAAGATTGTCCTCCTGCTGCCAGTTATCCTCCGAGAAAAAGGCCAGATTTCCATTTCGTATCTCCAAGAAATTGTGATTTTGGACTAGGGCCCTGTTCTCCCATGCCCTATTCCATATTACAGAACCTTTAACTTGTCTTGTCATTCTAATGAGGTTCTCCTCCTGCCACCCTCTAGCATATTTTTTCTTCCATAGTTTTGCCCAGGGGGCTTGTATTTCCTTTAGCCATCTCCACCAGATTTTGTCTCCAAGAACTCTGTGAAGAATTCCTGGGTCATGAAGACCCAAACCACCATGGGACTTAGGTTTGCATGCCCTGTCCCATGCCACAAGGGCTCATTTCTTCTTTTCTTCACCCTTCCCCTAGAGAAAGTCTCTCTGAATATTTCTTATATTAGTAATTACACCAGTTGGTGCCGGAATGGTTGAGAGCATATAGATAGGGATACTTTGGAGGATAGCCTTAGTTAGAATCAATCTCCCTGCTAGATTCAGTGCTCTATTTGTCCATTTTCTAATCTTATCTTTTAGCTTATTAAGAACAGGCTCCCAGATATCCTTGTGTAGTGGTTTGTCGGTGAGGGGAACTCCCAGGTACTTCGTAGGTAGTGACTACCATTGAAAGCCCAAAATTTTGGAAATATTTCTCTGTATTGAAAAAGAAGATCTTTGATTTAGTAAGACTTACCTCTATGCCTGCTGCCCTAGCAAACTCACTCAAAATTTGGTTGAATGTTGTGGCTTCCTTGACAGTGGGTGTGCCTTGAATCATAGTATCATCCACAAATTTTTGATGTGTCACCGTGTCCCCAGAGTGAGTCTCAGACCCTGAATTCTCCCTTCCTCCTTAGTAGCTTTGATTGCTCTCCCTAACCCTTCCATCATGAGAATGAAAAGGAAGGGAGAAAGAGGATCTCCTTGCCTGAGACCTCTAAAAGGATTGAAGGTTTCAGAGGGAGAGCCATTGAGAAGAATTGAACAACTGGTGGTGGTGACTAGCACCATAATCCATTTAATCCAATTGTAATCAAAGCCATAGGCTTTTAATATTGCTCTTATGTACAACCAGCTAAGTTTGTCATAGGCCTTTGCTATGTCCAACTGAATTATTATTCCTGCCTATTTATTGATGTTGAGTGAATGAACCATTTCATGTGCTTGAATTATGTTATCTAGAATTTGTCTCCCTTCCACATAGCCTGTTTGCTCCTCTGACACTAGGGTTGGGAGGAGTTGTTTGAGACGGTTGGAAATTACTTTGGATATTATTTTGTATACCACATTGCATAGTGCTATAGGTCTAAATCTGTCTGGAGAGGTGGCCTTTTCTTGTTTGGGGATTAAGGCTATGAAATATTCATTGAGCACCTTTAAGATTGTTTTAAAACGTCGAGAGTCTTCCATTGTCTTCAGGATATCCAGTTTAACTATCCTCCAACAAGCTTTGAAAAAGTCCACATTGAAGCCATGTAGGCCTGGTGCTTTCCCATTGTGCATCTCCTTAACGACTTCCTCAATTTCTTCCTCTGTGACTGGTTTGTTGAGATTGTAATTATCTTCTCTAGTAACCAATTTAGGAATGTATTGAGCAAATTTTTTCATAAACTGGGTTCTGTCTTCCGGGGTTTCCTCTACAATTCTCTAAAAATGCTGGACTAGAACTTTCTCCATCTCTTCATGAGTGTTTCTTTCTATTCCATGTTGATCTTTAAGTTTCACAATTCTATTGTTGTTTCTGTGAGCTATGGTAAATCTGTGAAAGAATTTGGTGTTTCTCTCCCCTTCTTTAATCCATTGAACTCTAGATTTCTGTCTCCAGAATATTTCCTCTTGAAGACATCTGTTATCCCATTCCTGCTGGAGTGACTCTGCCATCTCTTTCCTTTCATCTGTATAGCGTTATGTGATAAGAATATGGTTTATTTCCTTTAGTTTCTTTTCCACATCTCCTTTAGCTTTGGATATATTACCAAATTCCTTTTTATTCCACTCTTTGAGTCTGCCTTTAATGTGTTTGAACCTGCAATGTAGAAGGAACATCTTTGTGCCTTGAAGGTGAAGCTCTTCCTTTCACCATTTTTCAATGTTTGTGAGGAAATCTAAGTGTGTGAGCCAAGAATTCTCAAATCTGAAGGGGGAGTTCCTTGTTTTACCAAAAAAAGAAGCTTCCAACTGGATAGGCCAGTGATCTGAACCTCCAAAAGGTAGTATGTGCGTAGTAATATTATTTCCCATGAGAAGAAGTTCCTCTGAAACAATGAATCTGTCCAATTTTGAGGTTGCTTGGGTATGGCCCTCTCTTTTGTTATTCCAAGTGTATATTCCATTGCTTGTTTCCATATCAACCAATTTCATATTGGTGATGAAGTTTTGGAAGGCAACTGAATCTCTACCAAGTGTTCTAGTTCCTCCTTTCTTCTCCATGAGTGATTTTGTCATGTTAAAATCCCTCCAAGAATCCAGGGTATAGTTGGGTATCTCTTCTTCAAATCCTCCAGTGTTGTAATGAGTCGAATTTTATCCTCCATTGGCTACATACCATAGACATTAGTGATCATGTAACAGTGTCTGTCACCCACCAGTTGGAAAATCAGAGAAAGATGATGTCTGGATGCCTCCGCATCATTCACACCAAATTTCTGTGCATCCCATAGAGTGAGAATGCCACCAGCTAATTTATTTGCCTTAACTTCAGGGTATTCATATATGTTTAACCATTTGTTGTGTTTCTCACAGATCTTCTCCATTGAACATTTTGTTTCCTATATAAATACTATGACAGGTTTTTCCTCTTTGATCCTGTTACCAAGGTTCCTTTGTTTTCTTCTGCTCCCTAGTCCTCTAATATTCCAGGTTTTGATTTTCATTGAGGTGGGGTTTTAAAGGAGTAACTAGAAAGATCTTTCATCCTTCATGAGTCAATCATGAGTTTGCCACATTCCAGCAGTAGTTATTTTTGTCTTTTTCTTCCCCTCTTTTTACTTGGATTTCTTGTCAGTTTTCCTGTTTTTAATCCTATAGAGGAAGTTCCTTTATTTTCCTGGCTATCATGTCCTCTTTTGACTCCTGCAACTATTTGATGTGACTTGTTAAGGAATATATGTTGTACCTTGTCCACATCCTCCTGAGAGATGGAGTTTATTCCTAGGTTCCCTCCTTGTTCTAGGAACTTTTCCAGCTCTAGGTTCTCCCTTTCTAGGATCTCCTGTAAGTCTTGGTACTCTGTACCACTTCCACTTTGAGTTATTTCCTGGTCTTTTTATATTTCCATGGTACTCAAAGGGTCCTTCGTGTGTTCATTCTATTCCTAAGTGAACTCCATGCTGGTCTCTTTTCCTTTTTCCCTTGCTGATTGATTCTCTGTTGTCTCTTGATCACCTCCATCTACTTCTTTTTCTCCTAAGATCTCAAAATTATTGTGACTTCTTGTTTTGTTATCATTTGCAATAGGGTTCTTTTGTGTCTTCCTTCCCCCTCCTTTTCCTTTTCCTCCCACGTTGGTGAAACCTGTCTGGTCTTTCCCTTTGCTGGTGTTTGGGTTTTCCTCGCTTCTGTTAAGAGGACAATCTCTAGATAGGTGCCCATGCTCATGACATTTTTGACATCTGAATGGGATATGTTCATAGTCAACTGCTTGAACCCATTCCTCATCATAGACTTCTAGAATGACCTAATCTAGAAGGGCTCCTGATAGGTCCATCTCCACACATATACGAGCATAGGAGGTGTATTTTCCCCGTAAAGTTGCCTCTAAAATTTTTAAGAAATGACCTAATTTATTACCTATAACTTTTAAAGACTCTGGCATCCAATAATCTAAAGGTAAGGAGTTGAGTCTAATCCATATCGGTACCGAAGTGAAGGTTTATCATTCTGGCACAAAGTTCATCATCCATGGTTGCATATAAAGACCAACAACTGCAAAGAAGTATGGTCCTCCTTCAAAAATCTTGTCTCTGTCTTCCATGTTCGTGAACACCATTGTAAAAAAACCTTTGGATCCAAAATGTATATTCAACTCCCCCTTTGGTTTCCAGTTGTATTTTATCCAAGTGTACAATTCTTTCTCTGACAACGAGATTCCCATAAATTTGCAAATGATGGCTTAGTTTGCCATGTGATCCATGTGCGCTTGCAGAGCTGGATCATTCAGAACAACCTGAGGTTTAGTTATGGTCTTGGGTTTACAGGGCCCCATCTTGGCTCTGTTCTCTATTCCCTGACCTCTGTCTTCTGCTTTTTCCTCCTGTCGGTCTTCTTCGTGGGCCCTGTTAGCTCTACTACATATTTTGATGATTTGAGGATCAAATACAAGCTCGATCGTATAGTTCATGCTCAAGAGAGACTCATGACGGCCACTTTCTCCTTCCCTTGCACCGCTCATTCTCCCTTCATTAGTCCTAACAATGATTAATGCCTTTATCGGGTCCAGGTTTAGTCGTTATCACAAATCGCATCCATGTGGGTATAAAAGCCACACCCCTTGACTTTTGCCGATGTGATATTACGATGCGATCTGATCACAATCGCACATCGCCATACTTAAATACCCAAAACTACCCAAAAACCCAATCTGACGACTCCCGTCGCGCCCGATGAAGCGACTCGCCCGATTACTCCTCCACCGTTCGGTCAGCCCCATCACGATCAGACGACGTCCGCTATCCCCGCCCCCGAGAAGTAATGCCGCTTTAAAGCGCGATGGAGGGTGGTTGTCCCCTCCCCTCCACTGCCATGCATCACATGATGAATGGTATCGCGCGCCACACCCTTTTACCACCAAACTTTCTAATGCGGTGCGATTAATACTGCCTACTGCCAAAACTGCTACCCCGCCCGTTAACTCCTGCGCTTCTCCTCTGCCTAATGACCATTGGATCTGCCCACCCAAAATCCAACGGCCCACATTCATTCCACCCCACTTTCCTGATAGTCCCTGCCAAGCCATGTCCGCCATCCATCCGTTCAATCCGACGACCAACCTCGTTCCTCCATCCATTTCATTCACCTGCTATGTAGTTTGTGCCTCTTAATTTCTCCGTGCACCCAAAGGACGAAGATGACCAATTTTTTGCACTATTTGTAATGGTTCCTCAATAAACACATTCAAGAGATAGTATGGCCGAGGAGGAAAAGAAAAGACCTCGAGCAAATAAAATCATTTAACAGGCATGGGATTTGAACCCATACGACACTCCAGCCACTTGAGAGTACAAAAGAGTACCCAAGGAGATCAAATTCACCAACTACAGCAGGCAACCGTACTCAGGAGTTCCACCAGGCAGTTAAAGCGATTGGTGGTCAATTATGACCCCTCCATACTTAGAATGGCTGAGCGCCTTTGTAATGAAACTCTATATATACCCAAAAACAAGATGTAATCAGGGTTGATGGTTGTTGTTTTGATGTAAGGTTCAACTTCTGGAGACTGTAATTACCTTGATACTTGCAGTGTCTCGTCTTCATTTTCAGCTAATACAAGCTTCTTTTGTTGTTGATTACTCACTTTCCATTTCTATTATGTTCCAAGATGTTCCTGATATGTTGTTTTCCTGAACTCTTGATGTTTGGCATTAAAGGAGATGTGATCCTATCTCTATGTTAAAGTCTTGTATGTATCAATGAATGAGTTATTCAAGTTTCTTTTCACCTAGTGACAGAGAGCTGTCATCCTGTCTGTACATTAGGGAATTAGATTTGCAGACCTCTTTACTGGTTGCAGCTAGCCATTACAAGGTCTTGTGCATCTGCTGGTGTGGTCAGTATTCTCCATATTCACCCAATCCTTAAACTGTGAGTAATTGGTGGTCTAAAGCCTTGTAGTTTGGGGGTGTTCATGCATGTTTGGAGTCAAGCAAAGTAGGAGTGGTTATCTGGCTTGAACAAGCATCATTCCTTCCATTCATCCATTTGCAACATTAAGTTGAATTTTTATGTTCCTGAGCATCTCCGAGCTACAACCTAGGAGAGTTTCTTGGGGTGATAACATTAATTGGCATCGTTGCTGGGGATCGAAGATTGAAGCTCAGCTTCCTTGGGAGAACGACATAGTTCCAGCTTTGATGATAGACAAAGTCTGGACACATTTCTGGTTGTAATCATCTATATGGAGACTCTACTGGGGGATCAACCTAGTGGCGACTCCACATTATAGTTTTGTCTCAGTTTGTGAGGCATACCCGGAGAAATCCTTAGAAATCACTAACTTACCCAGTGCCTAACCCTGAGAAGATCGTTAAGCAGAAGAAGACGTCGCTGAAAGGAGCATCAGGATCAGGTAAGCCTAGAAATCTTATGTATCTCTGCAGGAGAAGATTATAGCTGAGAATGTACATTTTGAAGATATAGAGC
This sequence comes from Pinus taeda, assembly GCA_000404065.3. Lineage (NCBI taxonomy): Eukaryota > Viridiplantae > Streptophyta > Pinopsida > Pinales > Pinaceae > Pinus > Pinus taeda. Next base: position 76,044 of record APFE030146317.1, read on the forward strand.
CTAACATTGTTAGTGAATAACTACCCTCAGAGATTCACAAAGCTCCTTGTCCTTTTAGTTCCCCTTTGGATCTCAGTCCAAAGAAAGCTTCCCATATAGTCCATCATATTCCTTTGTCTCTGTCATCTATTTCATTGTTTCCTACCATCCAATCTGCCAGTATCCTTCCACCTACCCCAGCCATGGCAAACCAACAAGCTCCCACAAAGATGGAAAGGATAATTGCTGCTAGGTATGGGCCCCTAGTCTTGCCTGTTCCTTTAAATGCCATGCTTGCAAGATAATACCATAAATACATGCCTAAGTTCACTGGTACAGAGGGAGTAACAGTTGAAGAACACCTTGAATCTTTTGTTAGCTATGTTGATAACCTAGATATCAGTGAGGATGATGTATGGATGAGAGTATTTGTCCAGAGCCTTGATGGAGAGGCTAGACAGTGGTTCAAAGAACTGGCACCTAGATCAATAACAGATATTGAAGCATTAGGTGATGTATTTCTGAAACATTGAGGAGATAAAAAGGACTTGCTATATTACCATACTAAGTTTGGTAACCTGAAGAGGGAAAATGGGGAATCATTGCCTGATTTTAATAAAAGATTCAATCGTATGTATAGTAAGATACCAGCTGAAGTAAAGCCAACCCCCACCTTTGCCAAACTAACTTATGCCAATTCTTTTGACTCTGATTTCTGCCTGTTATTGAGAGAAAGAAGATGTGCCACTCTAGCTGAAATGCAAGATGCAGCCCTAGAGGTGGAATCTAATATTATGGCCACAGAAAAGCTCAAAAGTCATGCTGATAGAAGGAGGAAGAAAGGTGAGGCTTCTTCTTCCTCTGATTCATCTTCGGAACCTAAGTTAGATAAAATGAATAGGATGATAGAGTCATTGGCTGTTGAGATATCTAAGCTAAAGGTTGAGCAGAATTCAGGGAAGGCAAGGCTTCCAAACACATTTGCTCCAAGAAACCCAAATCCTTTCAGAAGAGTAAATGATCAATTACAAATCATTCAAAGGGGTAAAGAAGACAATGAAGAACAAAGAGTTAAAGCTCCCTTCCAAAACGTAGTCATGGAGGAGGAGCAGTTCGAAGAAGAGGATGAGATTCATTGCATGGAAGATAAAGGCAGTGCTGCCTTTTTGACATTGGCTACCTATGAAGAATCATTGTTGTAGGACCAAAACAGTCAAAGGTGGGATAGAGAGGTTGTTCTGTAGACTGATGAACAACAAAGATACAATCTGAGGTCAAGTGCAAACAATGTCAAGGAGAATCCTACCCAAAAAGCTATTGTCCCAACAGAGCAACAGAATACCAGACAGAAAAGACCAGTAGTTGATCCAGTCATCCTCAAAGCACTAGCTCAATAGGTAAGAGGTCTTTACAAGTTCCCTTCCTCTTTCAGCTTTGAATCAGAAGTCCAGAAGCTAAAAATATCTGTACCTCTGATAGAACTTGCAAAGAGTGAAGTTTTTAGAAAGCCTATCCTTGATGCTCTTGAACTGAAAACCATACAAGCCCCCACCGACTATGTCAATTTGCATGATGATAAGCCTGCAGTTGTGCTTAGCCCAATGACTGAACCTGCTGATGATAATTCCCCATAATTTTATGTCTCCTTGACAATTCATGACAAAATCCTCCACAATTGCCTGTTAGACACAGGGGCTAGCCACAATTTGATGCCCAAAACTGTCATGGAAGAGTTAGGCCTTGATATCACCATACCATATCATGATCTATTCTCCTTTGATTCAAGAAAGGTGAAATGTCTGGGATCAATCAAATATTTAGCTATTACCCTAACTCAGCTTCCCATGAAGAGTATGATGATGGACATTGTGGTAGCAGACGTCCCTCCTAAGTTTGGCATGTTGCTGTCCAGAGGGTGGATTAAGAGACTAGGTGGGACATTACAGAATGATTTATCTTATGCCACTATCCTAGTCTTTGGAGGAGAAAGCAGGAGATTGTACAGAGAAGCACAGCTAGCCTACATCATCAGTGATGAGAAGAATCTGTCCAATCATCCCATTTATGCTTTGGACACTGACTTTGGATCATGTATCCTCCAAATTGAAGAATCCCAGAAGGCCTCAATGCAGATCAAGAAACCAGTGAATCAGGCTGAGGGAGAGAAAGGAAGTCAGTTTTGGGAGATGTTCTTTGATGGAGCATGCTCAAGGGAGACTGCAGGAGCAGGGGTGGTGCTGATTTCTCCAAAACAAGAAAGCACACCTCTGTCTTTTAAGTTGGCTTTCCAAGTCACCAACAATATAGCAGAGTATGAGGCTCTAATATTGGGTCTTAACGTAGCAAAAGACAGAGGAATCAGAAACATAAAGGTGTTTGGAGATGCTGATCTTATTATTCAGCAAGTGAACAGAACTTTTCAAGCAAAGCACCCAAGGTTGAAAGCATATAGAGATGAGGTATGGAGACTCAAAGATTCTTTTGATAATTTTTGTATCTCATATATCCCTAGAGTTAAAAATCATCTTGCTGATTCCCTTGCTATGTTTGCTAGCATGTTTATCCCTCCCATGCCTCCCGGATGTGTTTATGAAGTTCAAATGAAGTATAGACCATCATTGCCTGATAATGTCCAGCACTGGAAAGTTTTTGAGGATGATGATGAGGTAAATAGATTTCTTAAAGTCATTGATGAATTCTCTGAAATGAAAATTGATCAAGAGAATGAAGCCTTGGAAGAAAGCCCCTAGCCCTGGCTTAGAAACAAAATTGGTAAAGATAGCATTGTCCAACTGCCTAGTAATCAGATACCTAAAGTTTTAGTTCCCTTAGAGAAGCTATTTGACCAAAATGATGTGCCTTATGAGGCTGCCCAAAAAGAAGATCAAGTTGCAGTCTGTAGGCACAATATAGGGAGTCTAGATCATCCAAGATATATAAATTTGTCCACGCATCTATCTGCTGGCCAATGTTTTGAATACTGCAGTTTGATGAAACAATTTGCTGATGTTTTTGCCTGGGAATATAGTGACCTGAAAACATATGACAAAAAGATCATCCAGCATAAAATCCCTTTGGAGAAAGACACCATCCCTTTCAAGCAGAAGTTGAGACCAATAAACCCTTTGCTCCGCCCTTTGATTGAAAAAGAAATCAAGAAGTTATTGGCTGCCAAAATCATAGTCCCTCTTAGATATTTAAAATGGGTAGCCAATTTGGTAGTGGTGAGGAAGAAAAGTGGAGAAATCGGGCTTTGTGTCAATTTCAGAAACTTAAACAAATGCTCCAAGAAAGACAATTATCCTCTACCCAAGATGGAGCATCTACTGCAGAAGGTCTCAGGAGCCAAAGTGATGTCTTTCCTGGATGGAACCAAGAGAAGACTGCATTCACCACTCCTTGGGGCACTTTTATGTATTCCAAGATGCCTTTTGGACTGATGAATGCTGGAGCTACCTTTCAGAGAGCTGTGGATATAACATTTGTGGGGGAGAAGGATAAGTTTGTCCTTATCTATCTAGATGATATAACAGTATACTCCGACAGCCATCAAGACCATTTGCAGCATTTGAAGGAAGTGTTCTTGAAGTGCAGAAGGTTTGGGATTTCAGTCAGTCCTAAATATTCATAGTTTTCTTTAGAAGAAGGCAAGTTGTTAGGACATGTTGTTTCTGCTACATTTGTCCGAATTGACCCAGAAAGAGTAAGAGCAATACAGACCCTGTCCGTCCCAAGATCAAAGAAGGATATCCGGTTCTTTCTAGGCAAAATAAATTTTGTAAGGAGGTTTATCCCAAATTTTGGCAGAACTTGTGAAACATATTACCTCCATGTTGAGAAAGGGGTCAGAGATCAAATGGACTGATTCAGCAAGAAGATCCTTTCAATCCATCAAGAAAGCTATTATGGAAGCTCCCACATTAAGAAGTCCAGATTACAGTAAGGAGTTCCATATATTTTCATTTGCCTATGATGACACCCTTGCAGCAGTGTTAATGCAAGCAGATGAAGAGGGTTCAGAGCATCCAATGGAATTTTTCTGCATTTTAAAATAATTGTGTATGTACCCTTTGCTTCAATAAAAGATGTCCTAATGCAGCCTGATGCTGATGGAAGAAGGGCTAAATGGATTGCAAAGCTTATTGAATTTAACATAGAACTGAAGCCCACCAAGCTGGTCAGAGGTTAGGGCCTTGCCAGATTAATGGCTAAAGAAAATTGCAGGATGTTGGACACGAATTTGATAAACACAATTTTAGAGAATGGTTCAATAGCAAAAGAAACAACTGAACCAGGGAAAAATCAGTCATTGGCAGAAAATATAGCTTCTTGTGATTGGTACTCTGCAACAATTCAATCTAAAGCTAGAATTTCTTCCAGGCCTTAGTTTGAGCCAAGCCAGAACTATTAAGCTCAGGGCAGCTAAATATTGCATTCACGAAAATCTGCTCTACTGGAGGGACCCCTCTGGAATTCTTTTGAGGTGTCTGGACAAAGAACAATCCGTGGAAGTTATGCAGCAGTTTCATTCCAGCATATGTGGAGGGCATCATTATTGGAAAACTACGGCTCACAAGATCCTCAGAGCTGGGTACTATTGTCCCACCTTGTTTGTTGATGTCTTTTCATTTGTTAAACCTTGTGATAGGTGCCAAAGATTTGAAGGGAAGCAACAATTGAAGTCCTTGCCCTTAAAACCCATACATGTTAGTGGCCCTTTTTAGCAGTGGGGCTTGGATTTCATTGGAGAAATCAATCCACATTCCAGTGGCCAACACAGATGGATCTTAGTAGCCACAGATTACTTCACTAAGTGGATTGAAGCGATCCCTACCAGAAAGTTTGATCATCATGTGGTCATGAAGTTTTTGACATAAAATATCTTAGCCAGGTTTGGTTGTCCACATAAATTAGTCACAGATAATGCAGCAGCCTTCAGGGAAAAAGAATTGGTGGACATGTGTGACTCAATGGGCATTAAGCTAGTTCATTCCACTTCATATTACCCTCAAGGCAATGGCCTAGCAGTATCTTCCAACAAGAGCCTGATAAGGATAATTAAAAAGTTGTTGGAAGATAACAAAAAGAACTGGGATTCTAAGCTCAAGTATGCACTGTGGGCTGACAGAGTGACTGCCAAGAGATCCACAGGGAATTCTCCTTTCAAGCTGGTATATGGCACTGAGGTTGTATTCCCTATTCAGTTAACCCTCCCTGTGGCAAAGTCCTTGCAAGAAGAGCAGAATGAAGAAGAGGACATGGCAAAAAGAATCATTGATTTAGCAGAGGTGCATCAGATTAGGGAACAGTTGGTTGAGAAGTCTGTGGCACATCAAAAGAAGATCAAGGAAGCTTTTGACAGGAGGGTAAAAATAGATCATTTTCAGGTTGGAGACTTGGTCCTTAAGTGGGATGCGCTGAAAGAGAAGAAAGGCAACCATGGGAAGTTTGATGCTTTTTGGACAGGGCCTTTTATCATTTCTCAGATCCAAGGGAATAATACTTTCATACTGCAAAGTATGGGAGGGGAGACAGTTTTTGATGGCCCAGTTAATGGGCATTTTCTAAAAGTTTATGTTGTTTAAGGTTTTCAGGCTTTAAAGTTGTAAATATGTTATTTTGTCAGTTTTAGTGTAGACTCAGTTAGACTCCATGCCCAATGGAACACTAGGAAATTTTGTTAATTCGTTTTTCACAAGAAAGGAAATCGTCTACAGTTCTTAAGACCTCACAGGGAGGATCTCACCCCCAAAAGGAGCTAGTGTTAGCTCTACTACATATTTTGATAATTTGAGGATCAAATACAAGCTCGGTCGTATAGTTCATGCTCAAGAGAGACTCATAATGGTCACTTTCTGTTAGGATATTCCGACACATAGGAAATAGTTAAGTTCAACTTGGTCTAGTATAGAGTTAGGTAAAGTGTGT
>APFE030146317.1:83003-104851 GCA_000404065.3 Pinus taeda
CAGAGCCGTTTTTTTTAAAACAGCCTAATTTTTTGAGATCTATCCATTGGAACACTTACTTTTAGCATCTTCAGCTTCTGTTTTTTTTAAATGGAAAGTCAATGCCAAGTCATTCTTGACAGCACTAACTACTTCCAATGGGTATCCTACATGGAAGATTTACTTAGAAGTAAAGGTCTCTACAGAATAGCCACGGGCCAAGAGAAGAAACCAAAAGATGAAGACAAGGTTGCAAAATGGGAAAATAGACAAGATCAAGCACGTGGTTTGATAGGGATGTCTATTTCTCCTGATCTTAGATTCCATATTGCAGAACTTGAAACTCCTCATGAAGCATTGGAACAACTCACTAAAGTGTTTGGGATTAAAAATGAAATTAGAGCCCATCAACTTAAAAATGAGTTGCTTACATTGGATCCTAATAATTTTTCTTGCATTGAAGATTTCTTGTCCAAATTCAAGACCCTTAGATATCTCTTGGAATGTGTTAAAGTTAAGAAAGAAAATAGTAACCTTATTTATTCCATCCTTACTAAGTTGGGACCAGCCTACTCTGTATTTGTTTCCACCTTCCATTCTACAAGGGAAGCTTTCATTTGTCAAGGAAAAGACTACAAGGCCCCTTCCTTGACTCTTTTTGTGATTCTTTAATAAGAGAACAAGAAAAACTCTTACACCTTGGTCTTCTTAATCTTGGAAACTCTTCCAAGAAAGCGTTAGCCGCCCAGCAGCAACCAAATTCAAAGAATCCTAAGAAGTCATATCCTAGAAAGAATGGTCCTAAACCAAACAAGGGTCCTAAGCAAACTCAGTCTCAAAATGGAAGATCATTTCAGCAAAATGATAAGACCAATAAAAACAAATGGAAGAAGACTGATAGACATTGTAACTTTTGTAATCGAGATGGCCACTTAGAATCTAAATGCTTTAAGAAGATGGAAGCCTTGGAAGCCGCAATGAAGAAACATAGCATCCATGTGGAGCATTCTTCTACTTCAACTTCAACTTCATCTTCAGGAATGGCACTTTCCGCATGTCGTTGTCAATCATCTCAGTCTGGTTATGCATTAAATGTATCTTCTTCTTCTCATTCTCATGAGTGGCCCATTGATTCTGGAGCCTCTTATCACATGGCTAAAAACAAAGCCATGTTTTCTTCTTTACATGATTGTAACACCAAAAATATATATGTTGGTGATGATAGATCTCTTAATGTTTTAGGGACTGGAACTGTTCATCTAGACAATGGTCAGTTTAATGATGTATTATGGGTTCCAACCTTATCCAGCAACCTTCTATCTGTATATCAGATAACTCATTCAGGTGAAGGTAAAATTGTTGAATTTTCACCTCATGATGTTGTAATCAAGGATCTAAGAGATCCTAAACAGATTCTAGCTACTGGTATTGCTGATGATTCCACAAGGTTGTATAAGTTTCACAACTTTGGGTCATCAAATCTTCCTCAGTATTTGTTGCTCATAATGATGAAGTGAGCAAACTTTGGCATGAGCGATTTGGTCACTTAAACTATCGCTCCCTTCAGCATCTATGTAAAGAAAATATGGTGACAGGTCTTCCTATGGTATCTTGCAGAGATGGTGTTTGTTCCGGATGTGTACTCGGAAAACATCATCGGGACAGTTTTGACAAACGTGCCTCTTGGCACGACTCAGCCCCTTTACAGCTTGTGCACAGTGATTTATGTGGTCCACTTCCTGTTGCTTCATTCTCTGGCTGCAAGTATTTCTTAACTTTCATTGATGATTTCTCCAGACGCACTTGGGTATACTTCTTAAAACTCAAGAGCGAAGTATTTAACGCATTTTTGGCCTTCAAAGCCTTTGTTGAAAAACAATCTGGACATCAAATTCTTAAGCTAAGAACTGATAATGGTGGAGAATATGTTAAAAACACCTTCATCAACTTTTGCACCGAAAATGAAATTCAAATGCAACACACTGTTCCATACACTCCACAACAAAATGGTGTAGCTGAAAGGAAAAATCGCACCTTAAAGGAAATGGCTAAGGGACTCAGTCTTAGTTTTTGGGCCGAAGCAATTAATTGTGCAAATTATATAATAAATCGCACTCCTACTAAGGTTCTAAAGAATATCACTCAAGAAGAAGCTTGGAGTTCCATTAAACCAGATGTAAGTCACTTTCGTATTTTTGGAAGTGAAGCATGGGCCCATATTCCAGATGAAAAGCATAAAGCTTTAGAACCTAAGAGTGAGAAATGTACTTTTGTTGGATATTCTGAAGATGTAAAAGGTTATAGACTTATTCCATTTAAGTCCAAAATGTTATCATTAGAAGAGATGTAAAATTTGATGAAAATAAATCGGCCTGCGAGCCTAGTCCGGCGGATGTGCCACCTCTTCCTATCTCTTCTACTTTTGAAAACATTTTTTCTTCAGATGATGAAAGTGAGGATGACAATCCTCCCCCACCTTCTCAGGATCCTCAACTTCCAAGATGGGTCCGTGCTACTCGGGATGCAGCAGGTGATCTTGCCGGTGATCCTACAGATCAGCGACGTACACGTTCTCAGTTTGGAAGAGCCTCTTCTTTACTGGCTCAAGCTCCAGTAAATCATGATCCTGACACTTTTGCAGAAGCTTCAGGCCATCCACATTGGGAAGCAGCTATGAATGAAGAATACCATTCATTGTTGGCAAATGATACATGGGATCTTGTTCCTCTACCTAAGGGATGCAAACTTGTTAGATGTAAATGGGTTTACAGAACCAAGTATGGACCAGATGGGAAAGTTGATAAACATAAAGCTCGTCTTGTTGCTAAGGGCTTTTTACAGGTTGAAGGCATTGACTACACTGAAACCTTCTCCCCTGTTGCCAAAATGAACTCTATCCGCCTTGTTCTTTCCCTTGCTGCTCTTTAAAATGGGAAGTCCATCAGATGGATGTTAAATCTACCTTCTTGCATGGGGACTTGCATGAAGAAATCTATATGGAACAACCCATTGGCTTCATCCAAATAGACTCCAGCCTTGTATGTCGACTTAAGAAATCTCTTTATGGTCTCAAGCAAGCTCCTCGGGCTTGGTATGCCAAAATGGATAGCTTTCTTTTAGAATCTGGCTTTTCTAGGTGTTATTCTGACAATACTGTCTACACCAAGAAAGTGGGCAACTCTCTTATCATCCTTGTTCTTTATGTTGATGATCTTATTCTTACTGGTAGTGATCCCAACCTTATAAACCATGTGAAGTCCAGCCTTAAAAAGAAATTTGAAATGACAGACTTAGGACACTTACACTATTTTCTCGGTCTTCAAGTCTTGCAATCCAAGGAGGGTATTTCCCTTTCCCAGTCCAAGTATGCTTGTGATATTCTTCGTCATTTTCACATGGAAGATTGTAAGCCAGCTCCTTCTCCCTTTCAGTCTGGAGTCAAACTTTCAGTCTCTTGTACTTCTCCTGAAGTTGATGCTACCTTATACCGTCAACTTGTAGGAAAACTCTTGTATTTAACCCATACTCGTCCTGACCTTTCCTTTGTTGTTGGCCTTGTTGCTCGTTTTATGCAAAACCCCCGTGAAAGTCATTGGAAAGCAGCTAAAAGAATACTTCGTTATGTTCGAGGTACAGTACAGTTTGGGATTCATTACAGTGCCAAAGCAGCTCCTCTATTAGTTGGTTTCACTGATTCTGATTGGGCTGGTGACCCTGATGATCGGAAGTCTACTGCCGGTTATGTCTTCACTCTTGGTTCAGGACCTATTACATGGGCTTGTAAGAAACAGGCTGCCATTTCTCTTTCGTCAGCAGAAGCAGAGTATCGTGGTGCCGTGGAAGCTAGTAAGGAAGCCTTTTGGCTTCGTCAGATCCTATCAGAATTTGGCTTTGAGCAGCAGCATCCGACTACACTTTGGTGTGATAATCAAAGTGCCATTCAGCTTTGCAAAGATCCAGTTCAGCATCAGCGCAGCAAACACATTGAACTTCACATGCACTTCATCAGAAAGCTCATTCATGACCATGTTCTTGAAGTGCAATATTGTTCAACAGATGATCAAGTTGCAGACATCTTAACAAAGGCTCTCACAGAGGCGAAGTTCACTAAACTTCGATATATGCTTGGAGTTCAAGAAGTTGTCACTAAGGGGGGATAGGCTCTAGTGCCTCCTTCCTTCTCCTATTGTGTCATATTTGTAAATCCTTCAATCCTATCCCAAGTTGTTCTTAAGGGGGGATGTTAGGATATTCCGACACATAGGAAATAGTTAAGTTCAAATTGGTCTAGTATAGAGTTAGGTATAGAGTTAGGTAAAGTGTGTTTCTTTACCGTTGTACATTTTGTAACTTACAATCCGACGGTCACGATATGTAGTGATCCGACGGTTCATTCTCTCCTCGGTATTACCGACATTTGATCCGTGGCTTGACACCCGATTGGTCCATGAATTCTATTTAAAGCGCATGGAGGGTCATTTGTAGGTTAACCGTGCATGAGAGAAGCTTATGTAAATTTTCATTCTTTTATTAATAAATTGCCTGTAGTAGCCACGTTGGCGCAGGCCGTGGACTGTTTCCCTCTCTGAGGGGTTTAACCACGTCAAAATACTGGTGTATTGATCTGTGATCTGTTTGTGAGCGGTGTCCTTTTAGTGTTCTGTCGAGGAACTTACCCTGTAAATTCCTACACTTTCTCCTTCCCTTGCACCGCTCATTCTCCCTTCATCAGTCCTAACAACGATTAATGCCTTTATCGGGTCCAGGTTTAGTCGTTATCACAAATCGCATCCATGTGTGTATAAAAGTCACGCCCCTCGACTTATACCGATGCGATATTGTAATGCGATCTGATCGCAATCGCACATCGCCATACGTAAATACCCAAAACTACCAAAAAACACGATCCGATGACTCCTGTCGTGCCCGATGAAGCGACTCACCCGATTACTCCTTCGTCGTCCAATCAGCCCCATCACAATTAGAGGACGTCTGCTCTCCTCGCGCCCGCGGAGTAATGCCACTTTAACGCGCGATGGAGGGTGATTTTCCCCTCCCCTCCACTGCCACACATCACATGATGAATGGTATTGCGTGCCACACCCTTCTATCACCAAACTCCCCAACGCGGTGCAATCAATACCGACTACCGCTGAAACTTCTACCTTGCCTGTTAACTCCCGCGCTTCTCCTTCGCCCAATTAATGTTGGATCTGCCCACCTGAAATCCAACAGCCCACGTTCATTCCGCCCCGCTTTCCCAATAGTCCCTGCTAAGCCATGTCCGTTGTCCATCTATTCAATCCAACGGCCAACCTCATTCCTCCATCCAATTCGTTCACCTGATATGTAGTCTGCACCTCTTAACTGCGCACCCAAAGGACGAAGATGACCAGTTTTCTGCACTATCTTCAGTGGTTCCTCAACAACCACATTCAAGAGAGAGTATGGATGAGGAGGAAAAGAAAAGACCTCGAGCAAATAAATGCATTTAACAGGTATGGGATTTCATCCCATACGACACTCCAGCCACCTGAGAGTACAACAGAGTACCTGAGGAGATCAAATTCATCCACTACAGCAGGCAATCGCACTCAGGAGTTCCACTAGGCAGTTAAAGCGGTTGGTGGTCAATTATGACCCTTCCATACTTAGAATGGTTGAGCGCCTTTGTAATGAAACTCTATATATACCCAGAAACAAGATGTAATCAGGGTTGATGGTTGTTGTTTTGATGTAAGGTTCAACTTCTGTAGACTGTAACTACTTTGATACTTGCAGCATCTCGTCTTCATTTTCAGCTAATACAAGCTTCTTTTGCTATTGATTACTCACTTTCCATTTCTATTCTGTTCCAGGTTGTGCCTGTTATGCTCCTTTCCTGAACTCTTGATGTTTGGCATTAGAGGAGTTGTCATCCTATCTCTAAGTTAAAGTCTTGTATGTATCAGTGAATGAGTTATTCGGGTTTCTTTTCACCTAGTGATAGAGAGCTATCATCCTATCTGTACATTAGGGAATTAGATTTGCAGACCTCTTTACTAGTTGCAGCTGGCCATCACAAGATGTTGTGCATCTTTTGGTATGATCAGTATTCTCCATATTCACCCAATCCTTAAACTGTGAGTAATTGGTGGTCTAAAGCCTTGTATTCTGGGGGTGTTCACGCATGTCTGGAGTCAAGCAAAGTAGGAGTGGTTATCTGGCTTGAATAAGCATCATTCCTTCCATTCATCCATTTGCAACATTAAGTTGAATTTTTATGTTCCCGAGCATCTTTGAGCTACAACCTAGGAGAGTTTCTTGGGGTGATAACAGGCCCCTTGATCTGCATGGGTTTTGCTGCCTTCCGCCTTCTGAGTTTCAGTGTTTTTTGTCTAGTCCTCCAAGGGTTGTGGAGGTTTGTTCTTATTCCCTCCTCTTCCTCTGTTTGAAACCAAATTACTGTAGGAGGGAGTGGAGCTCCCTCCTCCATGGGTACCTGTTACCCTCTGTCACTCTCTTAGTTAAACCCTAGAACCCTCTGCGGAACCAGAGCAACAGATGTTAGCTCATCAATGGGTGGAGTTTTTTTTATCAATGTACTAACATTAAAAACAAAGGAAAAAATAATTACTCTATCATGTTGTACTAAATGTCACAAAATATAAAACATATCTTAGGAGTTGTCTCACACATGTGTTTGGCAAACCATTCACCACCTTTAAGTTGATCAACAATAATACAACATAGAGAAGATATGCTTCTGAGTCTTCATAAATAGGTTTATTCGCCAGCTTTAAGTTGACCAACAATTATACAAAAGAGAGAAGATATGCTTCTGAGTCTTCATAAATAGGTTTACTTGCCTTCTCAATGACAGGTATGTCATAAGCACCATCATACCGGTTTCCATCATCATCCATTCCCACATTATTAAATGTCCCATGGACCAATCTATTTATCCCATCTTCTTCAACCGTGTTATCAATGTCATTATCTTCTTCCATGGGATCATTATTTTGATCCTCAATATTTGCTCCATGTTCTTGAATAGGCATTTGTACTATAACCATCTCTTCCTCATCAATAAATGCCCTATGGGGCCCATACTATACAATTACAATCAATAAAGTGATATTAGTAGATATAACAAATATTTAGATGATATTAAAAACGTTTAAAAATATAATATAAGAAAACAAATACAATAAAGACAAAGACAACTTAGGTGAGGGCGGGAAACAAAGACAACAAATCAATGATGATGCTTGTATAATTTATCAAGATATTTAAGAATATGTTGAAACAATCTAGGAAAGATGTTACTTTTCTTGACATGTAGGAAGAGAGACACTTTCTGAGATATATAGTCAAAACCATAGTAAAAAAAAATATTGATATTATTTTTCATTCATCATTATAATGTCATATTATTTCTTGGTTTCACTTGGATACTAGAAGTTTTAAGAGGATGGAAACCTTGCCCCGCCCAACTTGGGAACCATTGTTTTATTTACAAGGGGTTGAGAATTGAGGGGTTCGGGGATAACATGTCAGTGGTTCGAGAGCTAGGGGTTAAGGTTTAAGATGAGGTAATTAAGGTCTAGGATAGGGGTACTTAATGGTTTAGGGGTTTATAAGGGCTCAAGGGTTAAGGCCTTAAGAGTTAGTAGGCTATTGGCCATCCAAGGGTCAGGTGTACTGAGGAGTTGGTACTCTATATCGAGAAACCATGAGCTTGGGTGAGAGAAAGAAACACATACAACAAATCAATGTGATGATGAAGTTTGTGAAACTTAGAAAGATGTTTAAGATTATGTTGAAAATTTTTAGGAACAATCACCTAAAAATCATCAAACCCTTTTCATTACATCACATTTACAAATGTACTCAAAGTGCAAGACTCAAACAATAATACCAATGAATCCATGAAATACCAATTAAGTTCAAGCAAGAAATACAATATTGTTCATAATGGCTTCCATAAGAGAAGAGAATGTGAGGGGAAAGGACACAAAATGTATTTTATCCCCAACTCCTCTCAAATATTCGATTATGACAAGTGGAGCGTGGATCTTATATTACAATTTTTAATTGTTTTTTATTAAAAAAATTATTTTTAAAAAGGATGTGAACTTTTAATCTTATTTGAAAGGTATTCTCACAATGAAAGTTACTACTAAATTTAGTTGGTGGTTAGATGGGTCTAGGAATGTACAAGAGGAATATACATCTTTCTTATTATTTATTGTTTGGTCTTGTGTTTGTCTCTCTAATTATTCTTTCTATACCCTTTTATGGCTATTTTCCTTCCTTTCGCATCATTTATCCTAAATAGGCATGTCTCATATTGCCTATGTTAGCTTATTAAAATCAATGCAACAATGTGTTTGTTGATCTGACTTATTAGTTGCACTTTATTTTGTATTTTCATCATATGCTTTCACTTATAAACTTTGAAATCAATAACCTATGCAAGAAAATTAGATAGGATCCCCTTTTTTCTTCAGGCGAGTGGTAGGGAACCCATTAAAGATACTTTTTCATAGGAAACCTTTTTTTAATAAGGCACATAGCTAATATCTCCTACACAAAATTCAATTTTCTTTCTTTTTGACTACTTGGTTGATATGACCAAAATTTCAAAAACTCACTCCTTTGTACTTAGTGGTAAGTGAATGTTATATAATAAAAACATCACGCCTACTTCAAATGACATTCAAAATGGAATGTTATACCTTGCATGAGTGATAATAAGTAAGATAAATTTAAAAAAATTAACTATTAATGATTTATCAAACATTTCATTAATCTACCCTTTTCCTAGAATTATTATAGCTTTGATATTACTTCAAGTTTTCACACAATTTACAACAATTGATACCCTTTACTTATCACAACAAGAGACTTTATATAGAGAATTATTCACTCTATATCCCTTGGGCTTAAAAAAGTTCATTTTCACCTAAAACATTTTGAAACACTAAGTACAAGGCTTGTGTCCCATACTTTTTTCCTTAAAAAAATTAGAAAGAGTCTCTTTTATGAGTGAAATACATTGTGGTTAGGAACATAACATCACTCATAAATTTAGGGTGGTAGAAGTGGGAGGGAATTTAGGGTGGAAGGATTGGTAGGGGTTATCCACTTCCCCAGCGAACAAAAAGAGTTAAAATTCCCGGGGTCTAGGGGAATCCACCAACAACCAAGTCAAGTTCTAGGCTCTATGGAATTAACTTATATTACTAGCAGAAAGCACAAGAGGTAACAGTTTTTGGTGACTCACGCATAGTTATCTAGCAAATCTGAAAATGTTATCATAAAGGGAAAGGAGGACTATGATTAAGACTATGGTGATTCTAGGATTTTTTGAAGAATTTACAAATTTAGGGTATTGAATTTGGTTCTCTTGTGGAATTCTAAATTATGGGAAACTGTTAAAGCTTTCTTTCTAGACTTTTGTACTATTATTTTCGAAAATATTTAGATGATTTCACTGGAGCTTACTAGGTCCCTCAACATTTTATAAAATATAAAATCTAGTCTTTGAATTTTAAAAAAAGGACCACACAAATTTGTATACTCTGCCATAAATTATCACTAAATTGAAGAAAATCCAAGTGAAATGTAATTTTAAAATTTTGGGGTTATTTTTATATAGGAAACTCGTTTTATGTTGCCATGTAACATCCTTTTTGTACTCAATTTTTAGTTGGAAGGCTTACATGATTTACCCAAATCATTTATAGCTTTCCCAAATTGCTTTCCAAGTTATGATTGAGCATTTCCTAGGTTGAACTAGGTGATAACTACTTCTTGTTTACCCTTTTTACTTATTGTCCACATGAATCAACTATAGGAAATTAATATGTTGTAGGTTTAATTAGAACTTTTGACTTTTATTTATTTATTTATAACATTGCGTAAAACTTTTATTTGGCTAGTTAGTTTTAACCCTGGTTGATTTTAGAATAAAAAATCCTAACCATCTTCTAGGAGTATAAGAGCCATTACATCTTGTTTTCTCTCTTTTTCACAATGGTAAAAAAATTAATTTGATTTTAACTTTCTTGTCTTTAAACATTTAGTTAGGTCTATAATATCAAATATTAAGTAAACACCCTAAAAACTTGATTCCTAAATCTCTTACTTGCAATTCATAACACTTAACCAATATTAAAGAACTCATTAAATTATAAATAAACCATACATTATAACTCAAATTAATTAAATAAGTATAATAAAGACTCCGACATTATAATAATAATTGTTTTCCAAACACTGAAACTATCTTATTTGAAGACAAATTCAAACAACCTTAAAAAAATGGTAGAAGAATTTTAATAATTATCCACTTTCAATATATTTGTTTTCCAAATGTTATATAGATTCCATTCACATTCAAGATATCAATGAAACATGGATAACAATGTGAATCTACTTTCATACAAAAAATAGTTAAAATAGACAATGTTTTTAATTATCACACATTACTTCACTTTGATTTTAGAGACAAAATTATAGTTTTATATGTAAAAAATTATTTTCTAAGTTAAATTTTTTATTAAAAAATGTGATTTTATAACAAGAAAATTAAATTTACACAAAAAAATATTATTTTATATAATAAAAATATTTATAAATTTAAACTTTTTAGTAACTAAAGTTGTGTTTTTCATAAAAACACCATCTTTTATTAATTATCTTTTTTTTTTTAAGTTGGGGCGGGACTCTCCGATTTACATGTCCATTAAGTACCCCTCAACGGGGGAAGGGTAGCCCAAGATTTGAACCCAAGACTTCCGGTTCGGTGAGACTTCATTTCCACGGCCCTTGCTGCTTGAGCTACCCCATGTGGACATCTTTTATTAATTATCATCTTACTAGGCTATCATCGAATAACATTGAATTTCGCCATTAATTGTTTTTTTCACTGAATATCATATTACTTCGATATAGTTATTATACTTCCGACATTTTTAAAAGGTTGTAGGCCTATTTTGAGGTTAATTTTTGAAGAAAATCATCATTGAAAGTTTGGTGAGGAAAAATGTCACTTAACATTCCTCAAGGAGGCCAAGAACACATCAGATTGACATCAGGGGCTTCGAAGGATCAAACATTTTATTTCCCTTGTAAAAGATGTGATGGCTTGAGGATAAGGAGACTTCTAATAACAACAACTAAAAAACATTGTAGAGAGTATGGACATGCTTAAGGTGAGCATGAATATCATCCATTAGTAAGTTATTCATTATATGTCTTTGAATTGTAGATTGTTTTTGTAAATGTTTATATGTATATTTTATTTTAGATTATATGTCTTTATATTGTAAATTGTATTGTCTTTATATTGTAAATGTTTATATTGTTTTGGGAGATATTTGACCTATGTTATCATCTTGATGTGGAGAAATATTATTTGATTATTATGGTTAGGGTTGATTAAGGAGTTAGGTCGAGTTATGGGATAATTAGTTTATGGGCTTAGGGATAAGAGGTTATTGTTTAAGGATTTAGGGGTTAAGGGTTAAGGGCTTAGGGGTTAGGGGCTTAAGGGCTTGGGGGAATGGGGTTAAGGTGTTAGGGGGTTAATGTATGTTTAGGGGGTTAATTAGGACCTGGAGGATTTAGATGTTAATGGGTTTTTAGGGAGCATTATGAATATGTTTTTAAAGTATATTATGCACATTTAAAAGATGGACATATTGAATATAATTTTATAGGAAAGAAGAAAATAATTATATAATATATTGTAATAAAATTATAAGACAAAATATACAAATATAAATATCATTAACAAATTAATTAAATAAAAATTTGATTAAAAATAAAATTATTAATAATCCTATCACTAGTCGCTTGAAAATTGATACTTACCACCATGATAACCAAAGGGTTGATGTGTTATAGTGGGTTTACTGGGATATGTCCGCTAAACTACGAATATCATCGAGACTTGATGTATTGAGGATTCATATGAGTTGCAGATGGATGCATTCCTTGATGCTGATAACTCAACATACTACCTTTCAAAAAACTCTAATCCTTTACTATAAAGTGATAGTCCCTAGACCCTTTGTCTCTATCAACTAACAGATGGTATTAGGATCTGTTAGTATTGAGCATGCACTAGTGATGGTTGCCATCCTGCTCTCTAGAAATACAATAGAAGTAAGGATAATTGTTGGAAATATTATTTCATTGATGTCAAAGATAATGGGAGACTACATATGTCTAAGATAGAGTTTGGAAAATAAAGATTGTTGGAAATATTTCTTTTTTCTTTTGATGCATAATTCGAATACCCTTATTTAAAGGAATTTTTTACTCAAATTTCCTTGATAAACTTAGAGGGCAGGATATATGGTTAGAAATATTATTTTAATACATTTTAAATGGCATATGGAACTCCCTCTAACTCCATATGAGTGAGGAGATATGAAGGATTTTGTTAGGACGACCCATCCAAAGTACAAGTACGATGGCCCAACCAATTTAACAAGTTGGCCTCAAAAGTGAACGTAGAAACACTATAAATAAAGGATCAATGAGTTAATTTGATGTGTATTGGATCAAGAACATTTTTGAAATTCACAAGAGGATCCAAGGAATATTTGGTGGGTGATTCTTGGAGATTAAAGGTGGAAGCAAAAATGTGATTTATGGTGTGAACGAAACATCTTAGAATTTTTGCTTAAATTGTTATTTTGGGATGTTTCAGACCATGAAGCCTAAAGAATATATTTAAAAAATGTTCATGTACCCATGATTAAAACTTTAAGCCTTGGTTTTCTATAATTTTTTAGATGTGCTCTAAGGAAGTTAGGCTTCTTGAACGCTCTTGAAAACTGCTTCAAATAAGTCATCTTAACATTTTCATTGTAACCTTTTTTTTTGGGAAGTTTTAGAACATGAAAATTGGATGATAGAGATAGAATATATCCATGTACACATGATAAAAATTTCAGACCTTGATTCACTATAAATTTAGATTTGAGGAAGTGCAGATTCCTAAATTCTTCTGAAATATGCTTCAAACATTATATCTTGGAATTTTCACTATAAATTTTCTTCTATCATGTTTCAGATCATGAAACTTGGAGAATACAAATAGCATATCATCACATACATGTGGCTAAAACTTCATACCTAGATTCGCTATAATGTTGAAAATATGCATTGGAGAAGTTAGGCTTCTTGAATGCTCTTGAAATCTTCTTCAAACAGGGCATATTGACATTTTCACAATAGATTTTCTTTTGGGATGTTTTATACTGTGAAAATTTGAGAATACAAATAATGTACCTCTACTTCGAATTTCATACCTTATTTTACTATAATTTCAAAAATATGTTATGAGGAAGTTAGGCTTCTTGAATTCTCCTGTAATTTGCTTCAAACAAGTCAGGTTGGCATTTTGACTATTGCTTTTATTCTGGGATGTTTTAGAACATGAAACTCATAGGATATAAATAAACAATATTCATGTACCTATGGTTAAAATTTCAGACGTTGGTTCACTATAATTTCATAGATATGCTATTAGGAAGTAGACTTCCTAAATGCCCTTGAAAGCTAGTTCAAACAAGTCATCTTCGTATTTTTATAAATTTATGTCTAAGATGTTTTGGACTGTGAAATATGGAGGAAACAAAGAATACATATCAAGGTACCAATGGTACGAAAATTTTACCTTGTTTCACTATAATTTCAAAGATACGATCTAGGGAAGTTGGTGTTCCTGAATGCTCCTGAAACATGATACAAACAAGTCAGCTTGTTATTTTCACTATAACATTCTTTCTGTGATATTTTAGACTGTGAAATCTAGAGGAGATGGAGAAGATATATGAAGGTACATGTGGCAAAAATTTTGTACCTTATTTTGCTAAAATTTCAAAGATATAATTTGATGAAGTTAGTGTCCTTGAATGCTCATAAAACATACTTCAAGCATGTGAGCTTGGAATTTTCATTGTAACTTTATTTCTAAGATGTTTCATATTTTAAAATTTGGAGGAGATGAAGAAATATATCTAGATACCTATGGATAAAACTTGAAAAATAGATTTGTAAAATTGGATACATGGAATTTTGTGCAAACTCATTCATAGGAAGAAGCCAAAATAAAATTTTGTTGGGATAGTTAGATATGGTGAAGGAAAAAGTAACTAAACAACCAGATGAAGGTAGAAGCAACAAGAAGACTTGGTAAAAGAAAAACCATCTAAAAAAAATATGAAGAATAAATCAAACTAAGTGAAGTAGGTTTGTGCCTACAAAGTAGCACGGAGGTTTGGTGTCTCCCATGGGTTAGTGCCTACAAAGTAGAAAAGGGGATTAGTGTCTTTTGTATCCTAATTCCTATAAAGAAGAAGAGGGGGTTGGTGCTTCCTATAGGTTGGTTCCTATAAAGAAACAAAGGGGATTAATTTCTCTTGAAGGTTGGTGCCTACAAAAAAACATAGGGGATTGGTGTCTTTTATAGGTTAGTGCTTTCAAAGTAGCAGAGGGGATTGGTGTCTCCTGTAAATATGTTCTGTGGTTTTCTCCCATAAGGATTTCCACATATATCTTATGTTACTTGTTCATCTATGAATTTGATGTTTTATGATGTTTGAATGTTTAAATACTTAAAAATTCTCATTATGAAGAAAGATATCAAACAGACCATGATTATTCATGAAGGTCTAATTAAAGCTCTTACATTTGATGGATCAAACTACGCTTTCTAGAATAAAGGGATGAGGGTATATCTAATGTATTTTGGCATTGATGCTTGTAAATCTATAGATGGAAGGAAGGGTGATAAGCATAATGTAGAAATCATGAATGCCATCTTGAGTGGCCTAAAAAAGTCAAAGTTTGATAAGGTGATTCCTTGTAAAACAACAAAATAAATATGGAATTAGTTGCAAAACACCTATGAAGGAGGTGACATTGAAGAAGTGAAAATTAATAAGAATATGAAGATGGATACTACATATGAAATAAGAACAAAGAAATCAACCTAGAGGGAAGATGTTCTCAAATATTCAAAGAAGACAAGGAATCTCAAAGCCTATGATTGCTCCAACTATCAATCTAATGAAGAAGAAAAAGCCAAATTTGTAAGAAATATGGTAAGAGGATTTGGAAAATTCAAAGGCAAGTTATACAAATGTTTTAAGTGTGGTATAATAAGTCATTACTTCTAAATGTCCATATGAAAAATTGGAAGATAGTGATTATGAAGAAGATCTAGCCATGAATGTGCAAGTTATTGATCATAAAATTGAATATTCATATTCAGAGGAATAAGTTGAAGGTGAATAAGATGCAAAAGAAGTGCAATCCATAGATAATCTACTATTCCGTTCTAATATTTGAAGAAGAGGTCATCTTGCTTCTAGATGTCCACATGTAATTTTGGAAAACATTAATGCTGAAGAATAAAATAAGGATAAGAGAAAATATTATGAGTATAAAAGGGAAGGATGTATCTCATTAGAAGAAAGTAATGGATATGCATTTAATAATGACAAAAATGAATTCCTACTAATGACCATGGAGGCTCAATAATACTCTGATAAAAAGAAACCTGATTCGGGGTAAGAAAATATTAGTGATCTTAAGGGATAACTTATTATACATATGAAATATAAAGACTCGAGAAAAATTAAAAAGTAGGAGTTGTGGTATAAACATGAGAAAGAAAAGAATCACGCTCTTGATGAATAAAATTTCTCTCTCATGAAGTTACATCTAGAAGAGGGAAAGAAGAGAGAATAAATTTTGCTAAGCCAACTTGAAACTAGAAGTTGAGATTGTTTCCTTGAGAAAGGATTATGAAAAATCCAATGATTATCTGAGCCAAAATTTCAAGTTTTCAAATAACATTGAAATATTATATGATATTCTCAATTTTATATGACTCCTTTTATTAAACAGGTATTCATTATCGGAAAGGGAGAATTCAACTCAATGACATCGCAAATAAATGCAAAGAAGAACTTGAAAGCTATGTTAATTTGCACTATAGAAGATTACAAGCAAGGGATCATATAATATCTCAAAGAATTATTGTGTCAGTAGTAGTATGAGAAATTTAAATGAGAATTATATAAAAAATTACAATTCATTTCTCCCCTTATTAGATCACGTTGAATGCTTCAAGTGCAATAATTTTTGGCACAAAGCTCATGATTGTAGAAGTAATACATTGAGGTCTCCAAATCAAAGAAAAGAAGAAGATATTATTAGAAATAGAAATCAAAAAACAAAGGTATGGAGAAGTAAGCAAGAGAAGTGGGATGAATGTGTTCTATCTATATGTTGAAAAAAAAGAAAGCCAATGGAATACAAATAATGGATGTTCAAGTCATATGACAGGAAGTCAAAGGAGGTAGTGTCACTCTTGAAAATAATGATTCAAGAAAGATAATTGGAAAATCCACAGTCAATCGTGATGATGGAAGGACAAAAACTCTGAATGTTATGCTTGTTGAAGGTCTAAAGCGCAATCTATTAAGTGCAAGTAAAATGATTGATCAAGGGTATGATCTCAAATTCCATTCTAAAGGATGTGAAATAAGAAAATTGGGTTCACGAGATTGGTACAAAATGAAATTAGGTCTCAAAGAAATGTATATGTCCTCAATGAGATTAAAAGAAACAAAATATACTCCATGGGAGTAATATATCTAAAAACCTATCAGTAAAAGAGAGTATAGATTAAAATTAAGAAAGAGGTGGCAAATCCCATCAAGAAGATGGAAGCACTAAAATGTAAGTTGTAAGAGAGTATTGATGATATGGAAATTCTACAAGATGTGGAAAATATATGATGCGTGAAGAAAGTGAAGTAAATTATGTATTTCAATTAAGATCACTAGATAAGTTCAAGGGGAACAACATCTTGCCTATGGTAGTTGTAAACAAGAAGAATAGTTGCATAAAAATAAAATTGTCGATCATAAGAAGCATATGTTCAAGGAGAACATCCCTTTGATGACAAAGGAAAAGTTGTAGAAATGGAGAAGTTACTATCAAGGGGAGTTTTATTGCAATCAAAGGAGTTAAATTGCAAACAAAAGGAAGAATTAGTCCAATGGGGGTAGTCCCAAAAATAAAAATAAAAATAAGAGGAAGTTCAAGTATAGGGGAAGAAATCCCAAGAGTAGATATATAAAAGAGGAAATGTTGCATGTAAAGGCGTATAGACATAACCTTGAAAAGGGGAGCCTACTTACAGAGAAAGGAGAACTAAAAAATTAGAGGAAATAATTGTTTTGTTGCTAAGATCTCTAGGCGAGACATTGCAACCAAAAGTAAAAACAACCCTTTTCCATTGATTTCAGAGGGGAAGAATCTACAGACATAATGAGAGATAACAAACACAGAGTAATCACAATTACTAAGAGAAGTTGCAAATAGAGGAATAGTTGTAGTCACTAAGAGAACCTGTAGAGAATGTAAGAGTTGCAGTCACTAATGAAAGGTGCATACAAAAAAATTGTTACAGATAGGAGAAGCACAAGTTCAGGGGGAGCATCCTTTTTCCATTGATGTCAAAGGGCGAGAAGTTGTAGAACAAGAATAAATGCAGACAATAGTAGTTCTTTAGTATTATTAGAATTGACTAAGGGTTGCCACCAATGAGAAAGGGTAAGATTATTGGAAATATTGTTGTAATCGATGTCAAATATAGGGCGATACTACATATGTACAAGATAAATAATGGAAAATGAAAATGGTTGGAAATATTGTGTTTGGGATTTTGATGCCCAATTTGGATATCATATCTTTGGAGGCATTTTTACTCAAATTTACTAAATAAATTTGGAGAAAATGATATATGGTTGGCAATATTATCTTGATACCTTTCGAACCATATATGGCACTCCCTATAACTCCATAGGAATGAGTACATATAAGGGATTTTTTCAAGATGACCCATCCTAAGCACAAGAAGGCCAATCCAACCAATTTTACAAGTTGGCCCTATAAGTGAACGTAGAAACACTATAAATAAAATTCTCCCATTGCCTTGGTCTACCCAATGCCTCGTCGTCACCACAGAATGAGGTCTCGTCGAGGTATGCCTAGGTGGGTGCCCTCCAGCCCTTCCTCCGAGTCGCACTC
The DNA here is from genome assembly GCA_000404065.3 of Pinus taeda. NCBI lineage: Eukaryota > Viridiplantae > Streptophyta > Pinopsida > Pinales > Pinaceae > Pinus > Pinus taeda. Next base: position 101,091 of record APFE030146317.1, read on the forward strand.
CCTTTCAAGAGATTTCTCCGTTGGGCACTATCCACGCACTTGAAGTGGGAGAGGGCGTCCCATTGATGGCTCTACGCTCTTCACCTTCTGCAGCTCTCTGAACCGCCCTATGTTGAGGTCGGTAAATCCCCTCTGCGGACAGAGGCGATCCCACTAGCCCGACAGGGGTCTAGCAACAATCATACACGCTGCATGCAAGTTCCTAATTGCATAATTTAAAGGTTGATTAGAAAGACCTACCTGGAATCCAACGCTATTTGTAGTGGAAGAAACACCGCTCCTGTCCTTTAACTTTGGTCGGTCACTATCCTTACGTTCCACGCATGGACACCTGCACAAACAAAGAACAATCCAACACAAGTGTAAAATCCAATATCATGCAATTATATATCAGTCAAGCAGGATATAACTCAAATATCATCAGAAGAATATGTGAGTGGAACCATAATGAAAGTCGCTTATTATTCAATAAAAGAAGAGAAGAATTACAACCAAATAGGCTTGACGTTGAAATCACCTCCAACTGGGTCAGCAGCTAAACATGCTTTGCAAAGTCACTTCCTCTCTTAACTTTCCAGCAGCATAACTTCTCTCTCAGCTCTTACTATCAATCTAGCATAATCTTAGCTCACTTTAGCTCTTGTACAAACTCAAAAACTAGCCGGTTCAATGCAGGGTGACAGTCATTTATAGATGGAAGAGGAGGAAGTATTCATTGTATCCGGACACTTACTGAAGATTTGGTATTGTCCCAGAATAGCCTTTGGACTGAGTTTTCATGGATGAAAAAGACGACACTCTATCACTTCCATGGGATTTTTCCCCAGAGAACTACATGAGTAATGGAGGAAAAAACACTTCAGGGCGCGTTGGTCAAAAATCATGACCAATTTTGGGTGGCGCGGGCTTTGTTCTATGACAGCGCGTCCATGGGCGCGCCCTCTTTGGAGGAACTGAGCCATTGGCACAGGTTAGACACTGTGGACCCGCGCTAATGAAAAAAGGGCATTTTTTAGGGCTAATCTTCAAAAGGTGTCTTCAGGGATATTGAAGTTCATACTTAGGAGACTCCAATGCAAGTGTTTTCAAGTTGTGTCACTGGTCACAGGTCCGTAAATGTGTCCTCCAGTGTGCAACAGCGGGTTTAACAAGGACGGTGACCAACGGTGACAAATTACTGCGTAACAGATGCCCCCTAAAGCATGAGCCTCGAGAGAGAGAGAGGTGAAGTGCTTTAGAAGATCATATCCAACTGCCGCCGAGAATCTGCATGGAGAGATACAGTATGATAGTTCAAATACATGATATATGTAGTATGGACGCAGCCATCCATTGACAGAGTACATAACAATCAAGATCTGTAGTATGGACGAAGCCATCTAGTTAGGATCGATGAATAGACTCAGGTATGGTCGCAGCCATCCAGTGAAAAGAGTCATGTATCAAAATCACGCCTGGATTACAACAGACACAATCCAGGGTCTTGCGCTCCACCTCGACCCGAACATAAGTACAAGTTCAAGCATGCGAAAATGTAAGCTGAAGTCGAACATGCATGAACATCGTCTTATTACCAGCCAATAATGAAAGCTGTTAACAGGCGCGAGAGGTACCACCAGTAATGACAATGGTCCTCAAGGTACTATAGGTACAATCTACGGTGTGTGAATGTATGAGCCGAAGTCGAACCCCCGTAGAGTTATTCGATCGGAGGCAAATGATGAAAACCTCACGTCGAATACGAAGAACCTGCCATTAAGGCATGCAAGCTCCAAGGTACCGGAAGGGAGTCTCTAGGCCACTTTCCTGGATAATGAGCTGAAGTCGACAGGAAGTGGTCTTCGTCGAAGGTGGGCCATAATGTTTCCCACATCATCGACGCGAGACGGGAAGATGCAATGTTGTGAAATGGGAGTTATGAACTATCAAGCGGAGCGGTTTTTCTTCTTTGCAGAGGTGGACTTCTCTTGAACATATTGACGGCACGACAGTGAAGTTGGCAGTATTTTGACATCATTGAGATCAGAGGTCACGATGACTAGGCAATGAGCAGATGAGAGGCCAAAAAGATCACCCAAACCCACGGAGGCAAGTGAAAAGCCAAATCAGATATCCCCACGCTAATGCGAAAACAGAGGAGTGCCATGTTCAAGAGCGACATACTGCCGACGCGACTTATGATTATGGTTTCAAAATTTTTCCCCCGCCATTTCTGGCGAGTACCCCGATTATTTTTTAGCAAGCTTGAGGGGGATAGCATATGCTTGCAGTATAAGTTCGACCTTCGGTCGAATCCAACCTAGTATGATTTAACGAGCCCTAGGGAGGAGAGGCTCAAATCTCATCACGGTGACGAGTCCAATGTCGTCAGGTTTTAACGAGTCCGACATAGGTAAAACTCGGAGTCTTTTTCATGTTTAGAGAGTTTGAAAAAAACACGGAAAAGGAAACTCTAATCCACTGTCGTCAGGGTTTAACGAGTCCAACATAGGTAAAACTCGGAGTCTTTTTCATGTTTTAGGGAGTTTGAAAAAGACACGGAAAAGGAAACTCCAGAGGTCCTTTTTCGTACAGTTTGTGTCTCTCGGGTCCGAAAAAGTTTAAAATGATACCCGAAAGAACTGCCCGATCGTTACGATCGAGGAGTACTTTTCATGAGTAGTGACTCTGATACGAAAAAGTAAAAAAGGGATCAAAATCACATCGTTTCGCAACCATTAACGAGTTTGAAACGACAAAAACCTGGTAATCTTTTAGTGTTTAAACAGTCGATAAAAGAACTTAAAACGACCGCCTCTTGGTAATTGTTTAACGAGCCAAGAGGGACTCGGCAATCTTTTCCGCTTTAAGGTCAGGAAAAGAGCTGAAAGCGGACCAAGTGGTAACATTTTCTTGTGCCTTGTGTTATTTACAAATGTCTCAAATGTCTATCTAACACATGATTGGCCAATGCATCAGATACTACGTTCAATTGTCGCGGAATGTTTTGATACGTAATCAATTCAAAATTCCTTTCTAACAATTTGACATGCAAATACAACCTCAAGATATGATGGTTTCTAACGGAATAACGCCTATTAAGATGGTGGACGACAAGCTGAGAGTCCAGGTTTACCACTAATGTGCGAATGCCAAGATTAATTGCTTCAGTAAGAAGTTCAATTACGGCGGAATATTCGGCCACATTATTCGTGGTATGACCCAGACAGACACCTTGAAGATAAACCAGTGTACCACGATGATCGTAGATCACCCATGTCGCAGAGGATAAGTTACGAGTGCTGCGATAGGCACCATCAGCGAAACTGATATAAGGCGGACTAGACATCTGGTTAAGAAGCAAAGGACACAAATAAGGAAAAGGTTACAATAGAGTTTCTACAAAATTTTAAAATACATGTATATACAACAAGAAACGTGCTAGCATTATGCATAGTATTTTTCAAATACAGCCCATTACGAGGCTGCGCGAGAGGATTTCCTTCATAATCTATTAACTCATAGGCGCCTTTGTCCAAGACTTTTTTGACAATATAAGGGCCTAACCACATGGATTCGAGTTTTCCTGGTCCTAACTTTTCATTTGCCTGATCATATAGGAGAACTAGGTCTCCTTCATCAAAAGAACGTGGATGAACATTCTGGTCAAAGTGAGATTTGACCCGCCTCTTCTGTGTTTCGACGGCCAGATTAGCCAGGCGACGAGTTTCATCCAGACGCTCTAAATAAAGGAGGCGTTCTTCTAATGGGGTAGTGTTAGG
>APFE030146317.1:108521-189757 GCA_000404065.3 Pinus taeda
TTAATTTTATTGTTCATCTTCGATTAAGTCTCAGTTTCTGGTCTTAGCGTATGTAATCTCTTGAAATGTCCTAAATGCCACTACATGCAAGAATTGTATTCGTTTCGTTTGGATGAAATCTAGCTACAAAAAATTTAAGAGGTTCACACAAACAAAACGATGCCAAAAGTTCTAATGCAGCTAATCAACAAGAAAGGAAAAATCTTTTCTCTTTTTTTTTTTTTCTTTTAAAAAGGAAAAACTAACATAACATGCTAATTGATGAAAAGCAAAATCTTTTTCTTTTCTTTTAAAAATAATATGATAATGCACTTAAGGGGTTTCAAGAGATATTCGCAATCAGATAATTCATTCCAAAAAATCTATAACCAGATCTGAAACATAAACAATAACCCAGCAAAGCAAAGAAAAACCAAGATCTTCAAGGAACTATGTAAGCTAAGTCACAATGAAGTCAGGTAAAAGCAAGCAAGCCAAAAGCAAGATACCTGCAGTATGAAATATAAAACTCATATAACCACCAGAAGAATATGGAAATCAATCAACAAAAAGACCGGATCTATAAATCATCAATCCAACAGAAGGGTCGATAACACAAAAACCTACAAAGGCCAAGATGTAAAATCGATGGACAAGGGTAAACAACTGAAGGATGGAAAAACCACCAGCCAAATATCAACCCAACAGACTTCCAGGAGGCATAAAAAGAGCAGAAAGACACAGACCCAAGTTTAAGAGACTGGCAAACAAGCTTATTAAAAAACTTAACCAGTGCGGCGCGACTGTAAGTCTGCAACTCGCGCTAAACAGAAATTGGCGCGAGTTGTCTGAGAGCAACACGCGCCAACCAGCGCGACTGTTTAAAGAAAAAACGCGCTGGCGGAGTTTTCCAGGCAAAAAGACAGAACGAGTGGTCTCAGGCTTGGCTTCTAGTATCTAGACAGAGCCAGCAAGTAAAAAAGACAGAAAGAACTCTAACCAAGAAAATTATTCAGACAAATAAACGAGAGAAAAAGGACATGCGAGGCAAGATTGAGATTGCCCAGTTTGTAAACTGAACCGGAGATCGACTGAAGTGGCGTTGATCTACTTCACTTCTGCATAGCAGAAGTGTTTCGAAGGCTACCTGGCCACTCTTCAGACTCCGTCCACAATTTACAAATCAAACAATATAAACACAATCAACAACCAACTCCCCAGTGGAGTCGCCAAATTGTTGAGGTTGGTAAATCCCCTTTGCGGACAGAGGCGATCCCACTAGCCCCAACAATCATACACGCTGCATGCAAGTTCCTAATTGCATAATTTAAAGGTTGATCAGAAAGACCTACTTGGAATCCAACGCTATTTGTAGTGGAAGAAACGTCGCTCCTGTCCTTTAGCTTTGGCCGGTCACTATCCTTACGTTCCACGCATGGACACCTGCACAAACAAAGAACAATCCAACACAAGCGTAAAATCCAATATCATGCAATTATATATAAGTCAAGCAGGATATAACTCAAATATCATCAGAAGAATATGTGAGTGGAACCATAATGACAGTCGCTTATTATTCAATAAAAGAAGAGAAGAATTACAACCAAATAGGCTTGACGTTGAAATCTCCTCCAACTGGGTCAGCAGCTAAACATGCCTTGCAAAGTCACTTCCTCTCTTAACTTTCCAGCAGCATAACTTCTCTCTCAGCTCTTACTATCAATCTAGCATAATCTCAGCTCACTTTAGCTCTTGTACAAACTCAAAAACTAGCCGGTTCAATGCAGGGTGACAGTCATTTATAGATGGAAGAGGAGGAAGTATTCATTGTATCCGGACACTTACTGAAGATTTGGTATTGTCCTAGAATAGCCTTTGGACTGAGTTGTCATGGATGAAAAAGACGACACTCAATCACTTCCATGGGATTTTTCCCCAGAGAACTACATGAGTAATGGAGGAAAAAACACTTCAGTGCGCGTTGGCCAAAAATCATGACCAATTTTGGGTGGCGCGGGCTTTGTTCTGTGACAGCGCGTCCATGGGCGCGCCCTCTTTGGAGGAACCGAGCCATTGGCGCGGGTTAGACACTGTGGACCCGCGTTAATGAAAAAAGGGCATTTTTTAGGGCTAATCTTCGAAAGGTGTCTTCAGGGATATTGAAGTTCATACTTAGGAGACTCCAATGCAAGTGTTTTCAAGTTGTGTCACTGGTCACAGGTCCGTAAATGTGTCCTCCAGTGTGCAACAGCGAGGTTAACAAGGACTGTGACCAACGGTGACAAATTACTGTGTAACACCCTAGGATCACTGCTCACATCTCGATGGTTTTCCATGAGGAAGCCCAAGAGGGAGAGTCTAGCTCTGTTCAGGAGGGCCCGAGCTCTGTTTCTGTTTTGGCTTCAAACTTCCAGATGGGGATTGGCAACACGTCTTTGCAGATACTAGATGCTCATATCCGCAACGCTCAGAATGTGGTAATGGCGCAGGCTGACCCTGGTCCTTCCAACTCTACAATAGCTCTTAAAGGGGACATGCCTGATACAGGTTGGTGCCGGATTGTTGAAGAACCACCAGATGTTTAGCTTGCTCTCTGTTTTCATGATAGTACACCATGCGGCCCATACTATTGGGCAAGTTTTTTGTTCAGACTGCTATATGGAATCTCAATTCTTTTTTGAATTTTTGTAAACTCAGTAAACGGTTCAAGACTGAGCTCCCTGAAATGGGGAAGTCTCATTCCATGCTATCTTGACAACTTGCCTCTCTTCAACGCAGTGTTTTTGACTTCGGCCACGTTGTAATTTTACTCCCCTTTTTGTTAATAGATTAATCTTATTTAAAAAAAAAAAAAAAAAAGGAATTGTGTAGAAGTTTTCCATGTACGATGTTTTAGGTGGACACTCCACCCATCATCGGGGACCATAAAACAAATAAATGGTTAAGCCTGAGAACATATCTAACCTATAAGTAGTAAGAGGAAGAAGATTGAAATAACGATCACAAGGAAAAAAAAAAAAGAGCATAAACAATCAGAAAGAGGGGAGAAATTTTATTTGAATGATATTGATAAAATGAATAGACAAAGAAAAAAGCCAATAAGATAATGAACAAAAATAACATTATTATTATCAAATGGTTAATAATTTAGAACTAATTTTTAATTTTTAGATTTATATAATTAGAATTTATATTCTTATTATTATATTATATAAATATGATTATATTGTTATTATTAAATGGTTAGTAGGTGAGACATATACGATCAAAGGAGAGAGGGGAATTATAAATTAGAAGAAATTGATTAGAAAATTTATTCAAATAAATAAGTAAAAATAAAAAAAAAATAAAAGAGTGAATAGAAATTAATAAAATATAATAATAATAATTTAAATAAGAGTATGAACGGTTAAAAAGGAGAGAAAAAGTTTTAATTAAATGATATTGATAAAATGAATATCAAAGAAAGAGGTCAATAAGATAAAGAATAGTAATTTAGAATTAATTATTAATTTTTAAAATTTTATATAATTAAAATTTATATTATTATATTATTATTATTATTAAATTATGGAAATAGAATTTAGACCGGAGATAGATGGAGTGGGAGAAGATACAGTGTTGGTTGCATGGGAGAAGATGAAATGCACAACAGAGCGTGCCATCATCAAAGAATTTGGGTGGAAAAAGTGGTTGTTTGGTGAAGTAAATTGGTTCTAGCTCCTCCAATGTTGTATTCAGCTAGTGGCGCAACGTTGGAAACTTGCAAGCGGGAGTGCTCTGAAAGGGGACTTCGTTGGTGTCTGCAAGACAAAAAATATGGGAGGCAAGTTTCGGGAGCAGAGACTGTTAGCTCCCAACGACCGCCGATAATTCATCTACCACCAATTTATTACAGGCAACAGTCTACCACCATTTCCTTATATTATGGAAACCAACTACAGTTATTTCCCTAAATTACGGTAACCAACTGCAGTTAAATTAATATCTTGTTGGGAGCTCCTGGAGTGGTCCATTACTCCCTCTGCAGTTCTCTACCATGATATGTGGAACACTTGACACATAGCCAATAGAAGCTTAATGGAAGCTTGGCTATAAATACTTATGTTTGGTCCCCAAGCTCACTAACTCAAACCCCTTCAGCCTTACACCATCAAATCAGAGTGAGCAGAGCTTGGAAGTGCCAAACGGGAGAAAGAAACAGTGACAGAGTGTGAACAAGTATCAATGGCCAAAGGTACAATTTCTTGGGCATTCAAGTTTTCGATTCTTTTCAATGTTTATTCTGCATTATAGAATCGTTATTCAGACCTTATCCACACCCTGCGTGTTAAGCATTTTTTTTTTCAATTCCGGACTTGGGATCGTTTTATATACGTATGCCCTGTCTTCTTTTGTTATAGGAAACTAACCATATGCCTTGTGCTTTAGCTTTTCTTAACTTTCTCACATTTGCAATAATCTTTGCTCTTAGCATTTTACTGGATTTTAGTCCACCCATTCTGTACGTTTGGATAAGAAGATCATATTAATTATGCTTTCAATAATGGCACTGCATTCCATTGGTCAAAACATTTTCCCTTTTATTGGAATAGTGCATCAGCTTATCATTTAGTTTTAGTTAATAGCACACACAGCCGTGGATTTTCTGAGATCTCATTGCTTATCATTTTAGTTTTAGCTATTGGCACACGAAGCTGTGGATTTTCTGAGAACTCTTTCCCTAACCCAATCGTTATTTCTGCTTACATTTGGTATCTGAGCATTTTTTATCTCTGCCTTGGTGTTTATAGACATGCTCTGTTTAGCTAAATGCCATATTTTTTAGAATTTTTTGAATTAAGGCATTTATTTGAAAATATGTCTAATTTTTGCTCAATTTTTATTCTTAAAATATTTATTTGGTTTTATTATATGCAATTTGGATAATTGTTGTGCAAATTTATTAATAATGCTCATATTTAATTTGCATGAATTGATCATTTATGTTCTAAATTAAAACGTGTTATTTTGGATGAGTATATGAGACCCATCGTTGAATGTTATGCATGAATATTATAGTTTTATTTATGCAAATTATCATTATTCTCATATCAAGCTGATTTTTATGCATAAAAGAAATAATGTCTAAGTGATCCATATAATTTTTTAATTGATTAGAGAATAGCCACAACATCTCTAATTAAATAATATTATATATTATGATTGATTAGGATCACATAAAGAATATTTAGACATTAATTGTAATTAATTATACTAAATATAATAAATTTTATCCCACATGAATTTTTATTATATTTATATAATTAATTAGGATAAAATATCAAATTGTTCATAACTTACCCACAAGAATTATGAATTAATAGTTTTATCATAAAGTTCAAATCTAAGATAGGATTTATATCAAATTATAATATACCCTTTAGGATTATGAATTAAGTGAATAATTTGATAAATTCTATCATAAAGAATAATTGAATCTGCTTGAATTGAAAATTTAGTCCACAGACAATTTTTATGTCATTAGATTCAATTTTAAGCATGGTTTACACAGGTAAAGCATCAAATTTTAATTTTAGGCCTCAATTTTAACATAAGCATGTGATCTTTAATTTTATGCAGTTGTACAACTTGCAAATTTCTCTGATATTCGTTGTGATATCCCTGAACTTAAGGGAGATAACTATAAGGTCTGGAAGGAGAGAGTTCTCCTTCATTTGGGGTGGATGGACATAGACTATGCTGTTAGGAAAGATGAACCACCAGCTCTCACTAATACCAACACTGCAGCGGACATCACGCTTTATGAACGATGGGAGCGATCTAACCGCCTAAGCATGATGTTCATTAAGACTAAAATTTCAGCTAGTATTCGTGGTTCTGTTGATCAGCATGAAAAGGTTCGAGACTTGCTGAAAGTCATTGATGATCAATTCGTCACTTCAGACAAGGCTCTAGCAAGCACCTAATCATGAAGTTCTCATCCCTAAGGCTCACCAATGTGAAAGGTGTACGTGAGCACATCATGCAAATGAGGGACACTGTGGCTCAATTGAAGAAACTCGAGGTTGAAATATCGGAGTCCTTCCTGGTGCACTACATCCTGAACACCCTTCCGCACCAATACGAACCCTTCAAAATCTCATACAACACACATAAGGATAAATGGTCAATTAATGAACTCATGACCATGTGTGTTCAAGAGGAAGGGAGACGGGTGATGGAACTGGGAGAAAGTGCAATGCTGGCAATGCAAGGAAAAGTCAAATCTCAAGCCAATCGGAAAGGGAAAGGTAAAGTACCTCCCTAAGCCGATATCAAGAAGGATTCCAAGTGTTTCTTCTGTAAAAAGAAGGGACACATGAAGAAGGAATGCACCAAATTTTAGAAATGGCTTGCGGACAAAGGTAATCCAATATCGTTTGTTTGTTATGAATCTAATATGGTTAATGTCAATATTAACACCTGGTGGATTGATTCTGGATCAACAATTCACATTTCGAATTCCTTGCAGGGTTTGCAAAACCTAAGGAAGCCAGTGGGAAGTGAGAAAAGCATCTTATCAGGAAACAAGATGGGCTCACATGTGGAAGCTATAAGAACATGCTATTTAACTTTAAGTAGTGCCTTTGTTTTAGAATTAGAAAAGACCTTTTATGTTCCAAGTTTTTCTAGAAACTTGATTTCAGTTTCAAGGATTGTACCTTTTGGATATTCCTTTAACTTTTCATAAACATCCTTTAGTTGATTTTATAAATCTGATTGTGTTGGGAATGGTATTTTGTCTAATGGTCTTTATTGTATTAATTTACATAACAATGTCACTTTTGATTCAATGCATGTTCACACTAGCACTAAAAGATGTGTTATTAATGAAGATTCCTCTAAATTATGGCACCGGAGATTAGGTCATATCTCCATAGAAATAATTAAAAGATTAGTAAATGAAGGGGTACTTAATACTCTAGATTTTACTGATTTTAAGACTTGTGTAGACTGCATAAAGGGAAAGCAAACCAACAAGTCAAAGAAAAGTGCCAATAGGAGTTTGGACATATTAGAGATCATACATACTAATATATGTAGTCCAGACATGGACTCACATGGTCAAAGATACTTCATCTCTTTTATAGATGATTACTCACGATATGTGTATCTCTACATTCTTCATAAAAAGAACGAAGCATTAGATGCCTTTAAGATCTTTAAGGCTAGAGTAGAGAAACAATGTGGCAAGCAAATTAAGATCGTGAGATCAGATAGAGGTGCAGAATATTATGGTAGATATACAGAAGATGGACGAGCACCTGGGCCATTTGCCAAATTCCTTCAAGAGCATGGGATTGTTGCCCAATACACCATGCCTGGTTCACCCAACCAGAATGGTGTAGCAGAAAGAAGAAACCGAACATTATTTGACATGGTGCAAAGTATGCTTAGTAGCTCCAATCTTCCTAAATCCTTGTGGACTAAAGCACTTAAGACAACAGTGTATATATTAAACCAAGTTCCAACCAAGGTTGTTCCTAAAATGCCATTTGAATTATGGAAAGGCTGGAAACCGAGTTTGCAACATATGCGCGTTTGGGATGCCCATTTGAAGTAAGAATATATAATCCACAAGAGAAGAAGTTGGACCCAAGGACCATTAGTGGGTATTTCATTGCATATGCTAAAAGGTCTAAAGGTTACAGATTTTATTGTCCATCTCACAGCACTAGGATTGTGGAATAAAGAAATGCAAAGTTTCTTGAAAATGACTTGATCAGTGGGAGCGATCACACCAAGAACATAGTTTCTGAGAAGGATCATTCAGAATCTCACCCGTCCACCTCAAGTGATAGATTGATTATTGTTCACATCACCCCTCAAGTACAAACAGGTGTTGAACAACCAATTGTTGAAGTTCCACAAGCTACTGACGACATTCCAGTAGATCAGGTAGTTCAAGAGTTGCCAAGAATTTTTGAACAATGAGTTGAACCACATACTTCTCAGGAAGATGATGGTACAACATTAAGAAGATCTACTAGACCAAAGAGATCAGCGATTCTTGATGATTATATTGTGTATCTGCAAGAATCTGACTACAACATTGGAGCCGAAAATGATCCTGAGTCATTTTCACAAGCCATGAGTTGCAAAGAATTAGAATTATGGTACAATGCCATGAAGGAAGAGATGAATTCTATAAAGAGTAACAAAGTCTGGTATCTTGTTGAGTTGCCTAATGGTGTAAAATCCATTGGATGTAAATGGGTCTTTAAGACAAAGAAAGACTCAATGGGCAACATTAAGAGATACAAGGCAAGACTCATTGCTAAGGGATTCACTCAGAAAGAAGGAATCAATTACACGGAGACTTTCTCTCCTATATCTAAGAAATATTCCTTGCACGTTATTATGGCATTAGTAGCCCATTTTGACTTGGAGTTGCAACAAATGGATGTGAAAACATAATTTCTCAATGGAGATCTAGAGGAGGAGGTTTACATGAAACAACCTGAAGGATTCCCCTCTAGTGATGGTGAGCAATTGGTTTGCAAGCTCAAGAAATAATTATACGATTTAAAACAAGCATCCTTCCAATGGTATTTGAAATTCCATAACATAATTTCTTCATTCGTTTTTGTAGAAAATATTATGGATCAATGTATATACCTGAAAGTCGGTGGGAGTAAAATATGTTTTCTTGTTTTATATGTGGATGAAATTTTGCTAGCAACCAATGATAAGGGTTTGCTACATGAGGTGAAACAATTCCTCTCTAAAAATTTCGATATGAAGGGTATGGGTGAGGCATCTTATGTCATTGGCATTAAGATCCATAGATATAGATTCCGAGGCATCTTGGTTCTTTCTCAGGAAACCTATATTAATAAAATTTTGGATGAAGGATCGTTCACCAAGTGTAGCTCCCATTGTGACGGGTGATAGGTTCAATTTGAGCCAATGCACAAAGAATGATTTTGAAAGGGAACAAATAAAGAACATTCCATATCTTTCTGTTGTCGGAAGCCTAATGTATGCTCAGGTCTGCACAAGAGCTGACATTGAATTTGTTGTGGGAATGTTGGGACGATATCAGAGTGATCCAGGTTTAGACCACTGGAGAGCTGCAAAGAAAGTAATGAGATACCTTCAAGGAACCAAAAACTACATGCTTATGTATAGACGAATGGACAATTTGGAAATAATTGGCTACTTAGATTCTGACTTTGTTGGATGTGTTGATTCACGCAAATCAACATCAAGATACATTTTATGATGGCTGGTGGAGCTGTATCATGGAGGAGTGCCAAGCAGACCTTGATTGCCACTTCCACTATGGAAGCCGAGTTTGTCTCCTGTTTTGAGGCTACTTTACATGGTGTATGGCTTAAGAGTTTCATTTCTGGGCTTAGAATTATGGATTCTATTTCTAAGCCATTGAGAATGTATTGCAACAATTCAGTTGTTGTTTTTATGGCTAAAAACAACAAAAGTGGGAGTCAAAATAGACACATCAACATTAAGTATATAGCTATAAGAGAAAATGTTAAAGAAAAGAAAGTGGTCATTGAGCACGTTAGCACTGAGTTGATGATCGCTGATCCTTTGACTAAGAGCATGCCACCGTTTAAATTCAAGGATCATGCAATGCATATGGGACTTGGTTCCATTATGTAGTTTCTCAGTGTATGGACAATGTTATTTTAATAAAATTCTTAATTATTGTGATGTTTTTCTCATATTTATGTGCACCTTAATTTGATTTGAGAGAATTCGTTTGTGTAGGACTAAGAATAAACACGGGGTTTATTCATTAAGAAATCGTTGCCACATAAATTTTAATAGAAATAAATACATAGTAATACATGGAAGATAATACTCGTCATTAGAGGACTTATCACCATGATTCATGTATCTATTCCTTAATACAGATTATCAATTGGTTTTAAGATGAGACATTAAGATTGGAAGTATGGACAAACTGGGAGAATGTTAGCTCCCAACGGCCACCGATAATTCATCTGTCGCCGATTTATTACAGGCAACAGTTTGCCACTGTTTCCTTAAATTATGGAAACCAACTACAGTTATTTCCTTAAATTACGGAAACCAACTACAGTTAAATTAATTTCTTGTTGGGAGCTCCTGGAGTGGTCCATAACTCCCTCTGCAGTTCTCTACCATGATCCGTGGAACACTTGACACATAGCCAATAGAAGCTTGATGGAAGCTTGGCTATAAATACTTTTGTTTGGTCCCCAAGCTCAATAACTCAAACCCCTTCATCCTTACACCATAAAATCAGAGTGAGCAGAGCTTGGAAGAGCCAAACGGGAGAAAGAAACAATGACAGAGTGTTAACAAGTATCAATGGCCGAAGGTACAATTTCTTGGGCATTCAAGTTTTCGATTCTTTTAAGGGTTTATTCTGCATTATAGAATCGTTATTCAGACCTTATCCACACTCAGGGTGTTAAGCGTTTTTTTTTTTCAATTCCGGACTTGGGATCATTTTATATATGTATGCCATGTCTTCTTCTGTTATAGGCAACTTACCGTATGCCCTGTGCTTTAGCTTTGCTTAACTTTTTCACGTTTGCAATAATCTCTACTCTTAGTATTTTACTGGATTTTAGTCCACCCATTTTGTACGTTTGGATAATAAGATCATATTAATTCTACTTTCAATAATGGCGCTGCATTCCATTGGTCAAAACGTTTTCCCTTTTATTGGAATAGTGCATCATCTTATCATTTTAGTTTTAGTTATTGGCACACACAGCCGTGGATTTTATGAGATCTCTTTGCTTATCATTTTAGTTTTAGTTATTGGCACACGCAGCTGTGGATTTTCTGAGAACTCTTTCCCTAACCCAATCATTATTTCTGCTTACAAAGACCTTTTCCCTTCAGGGTGGGAGGTTGTCTGGACAAGGTTGAGACACATAGACCTTACATTCTCACAAGTGTCAATTCTCAGGATGGCGCGAGTGAAAACTATCAAAGAGGAAGCAATGGTAGATGGATGCATAAAAATTGGAAGAGAGGTTCACGGGTGGAAAAAGGTGAACCATCATCCCAGTAGCCAAAAAGATCAGGTCACAATTCTCAGGCCCAGCATAACAAGGAGGTTGCACATGCATATGTGAGGGAGATCTCGAAGCAAGTTAGAAGGATTATCGCAGGGTGGGAAATAGATCTCACCCGCCAAGCTGAGGAAGAAGAGTAAGAAGTGGATTGAGAATTTATGATCCTCGTCCTTGGCAATTCTCGAGGCTGAGTCTCCCAATGTAAACAAACCATCCACCTTTACTAGTTGATGAAAAATCAGGTGGCTAAAGCCATCATGCATACTTCTGACTACATGCAAATCGATCCTACCTTATAGGAAATCCAAAAAGACTTTCAGTTGGTGCAGTTTCAGGTTCAACAGCAGAATGTCCACTTGGGAAGAATTGAGCAACACCTTCGGTGCCCACAGTAGTCAGAAATGCCAGGGTCTAGCGCAAAAGACCCTGCACCTATTGAGTCCTCTGAGGACTAGTTATGTTGTTGGTTATGTTTGTTTTCAGTTCAGTTTTTGTTTAAATTTTGATGATGGTCTTCGGAATAGGGAACTTTAGATTTAGGAGGAAGAACTTATTATGGTATTTAGAGAGTAAGGCTTATCTCACAGAATTTGGTAGACTTAAAACCTTTCGATTTTGGTTGGCTTATAATGCCTTTCGATGGACAATAAACCTAGTTTCCCAATTGGCAGGTTGAGGCCACAAAAGTTCTATCTTGATGTAAACTACCTTTTTATGAATGAGTGAAAGGTCCTATTCAGCTTGAAAGGTCCTATTCTGAGATATTTATTAATTATAACATATATATATATATGTTATAATTAATAAATATCTCAGATTAGAGTCTTTTGTGATTCATGATTTAAGAAACACTTTTCCAGTTAGATCACATCAATGTTTTAGGATAATAGGTGAGAGTTAAATGATTAATAGGTGACAGTTTTAATTTTTGAAAAAATAGTTAAATTATATTATTATATTTAATTATTAGTTTATAAAATAAGAATAATTTTTATTTATTATATTGATTAGTTAATATCTAAGAATTTTATTTTACTACATAAACTAAAATAATTTAATTATATATGTGTGTGTGTGCATATTAGTATTATTATTATTAAATTATTTAAAAGTTTGAAATAGAGGGAAATAAAGGGAATGAAGGGGTTTTATATTATAAGATGCATTATTTCATATTTAATGTAGATAAATTTATTTATTTATGTGATGAATATGATATGGTTTATATCACAAATTAATAGGGTCTAATGTTATGATATATAATATTGAAATAATTTACTATAAACTTGAGACAAATATGTATATATTTATTACATATATCAATATGAGAATCAATATACAACTACCTTCTTATAAGTGATGAGCTAAAGTCGTCAAGAATGAATTCAGGATTGGGAAGGGGGAAGGCCCTTGTAGAAATCAATTGTAGAGAGACTATATACCAATTTGCAAAGGAGTGAAGATGTGGATCATGATGGTTGACATCAAAAAATTCACAGGGAAACATAAGTCTTCCCTTGGGAAAAATATAAGTTATGGATGACAAGTGGTGGTAGTCAAAACTCAATGAGACAAACAACACCTTAATGTTAGGAGGAAAACTAAAGAGAATAATTGGGTGTGTCAAGTGAAAATTGAGAGTCTAGGGACTCTAAGGAGAGAAGTGACCAAGTATCAAAGTACAGGGTACTAGCATATGCAGAAGGTGACCATCAATGGGTACCTAATAGGTAGGGTGACTCAGTGTATATGCTCTGAACAAGGATGGATAGGACTATTGTCAAGAAAAAATATGTACAGGTGTAGTTTGCTTTTGAAATAATACTTTGTTACAAACAGAGAGATAAGTGCCCCTAGTGATTAAATGGCTTGTCATATGCAGCAAGAGTTGAACATAGATGTATGAAGGTTGTGGGATGGGGAATTAAGTAGTCTTTGTGAATAGAGATGGATGGAGGTTTGTAATATAAATGGTTTATTAATGATGGAGGGATGAGAGGCAAAATGAGAGTGTGAACATGCATTCACCAAACTGATCAACCAATGATAATATGTGTGAGTATGAGAATATGGGTTAAGATAATTATGAGGAAGAAGTATGAGGTTTAATATTTGGTATGAAAATTATTCAAATCCCACCCTATAGGATGTAGCAACATGGGTTCCAAAAGTGCAAGGGGTGATAAGAATGTGGTAGTACATCTAGATGGAAAAAATATTGATTGGCCACAACCAAATGCATACGAATTGGGATGGAGTTGGATGCACAATCAAGAAAGAGGCCCTAAGGATGATTTAAGGGATGTCTATTGGATAATGAAAAAGGCACAAAGGAAGGGCCTAAGATTCTAGTTTGAAGAATTACATGCCCAAAGTGTGGCGAGACTACCCCTAGTAAATGTTCTTTAGGAGTAGGGATAATTATTTGAATAAAATATTGCACGTACGAAATGACTAACCCTAACTGAAAGTATTGATGTGAAATATATAATAATAATAAAAAAATAAAAAAAAAAAAAAAACACACACACACACACACACACACATTTAAATGAGTACAACAATGTTCAGACACACCTTCAGGGCTGATAGGCCTGAGACAAGGACACTAATGTGAAGGGAGATGTAATGCGGGTGGGCCATGCCAAAATGTGGGGAATGGTGTGCTAACTTTGATGACACACACTAATCGAAAAACAAATTTACTAGGTGTCTGTACAAGAAACAGAAAGTTTTGGAAGCAATGATATATAAGGGGTCAGCCCCACCAAGGCAGGTCATTTGTAATTGTGTTCAGGTGGCAGTGAGATGATGGGAGGGCATGAGAAATTGATAGTTTTTTTAGTATGTTCCAAAGTTTAGATTCTGACACCACAAGATTCAGGGTAGTGGTCATGACCTAACCTTGTCAATTTATTACATTAGTAAAGTTTTTACAGACTCTGGGGGGGTATGACTCCTTTTTTGAGGGGTCCCGCACAATCATGTGGGTAAGATGATGCTAGAATGCAAATATGTGTTTGGTAGTGGACAAGCCACATGGATATCCATGTGGTTGAGTGGTGACTAGTAAAGAAGCCATCCACACGACTGGATTGTGGAAAATCATGCGGACATCTGCATGATTGGATTGTGAATAGTCATGTAGTCTTTGACATGACTAGTTTGTGGGTAGTCACATGATCATCCACGTTGCTAAATTGGGAACAATCATGTGGATCCACCAATAAGTGGTTCTTTTAGTTCCAAACATGAAATTTATGATGTGCAAGATAATCAATATGTTGGTCTATTAGCTAGAACATTATTATAGCAACATCTAAAAGGTTTTGGAAAACATCCTCTTGCATGATAGGATTTGATATAGTTGGGGCTATGGAAGTTTCTTTGTAACAACCCCTAGTTGATTTTCTATGTAAATAAAATACGACCAAGGCCATGGGATACGTATTCTAAGCTGAATGTTGGGTAAAACAGAGTAATGAGTATCATTGGGGATTAGTTTATGGCTATGGAAATTAGCAAAGGAAAATTGGCAGTGATTGGCATTTTATTTATGAAATAAAGGAAAAAATGAGAAAAGGGAGATGAAAGGTTATAGATTTGCATGAGAGGGAAATTGAAGGAAAAATGAAGGAAAATGAAGAAAATAGAGGCCTTAATGATGAAAAGGCTTCTAAGGATCAGTTCACGACTTTTTTTGGTCTAGATTTTGTCAGCTCAGTTTTGGAGCTCTCTTATATTCACTCACTCTCTCATACTCTTGCACACTTAAAGCATTCTTGGAGCATGCTTGGAGCACTCTATTTTTCACTTGGGTTGGAGAAAGAAGGAAAAGTAAAGTAGGAAAGCGTAAGGGATCATGTGGATCAAAAACTACAACTGGATTGCTTTACAGGTAGTAGGTTTCATATATGATCTCCTTATTTATTTTTGGATGCATGGCATATGCATGTGATTATTTGGTTATGTGTTGTCACTGGCGTGGAGGATTTCCTAGATTGACAGTGGTTTTAGCCTTGCATTGCCATTTCCTGGATAGCCATGGTGTTGTGCATTTTTCCACTTGATTTTTTTTTTATTGGTGCTCATAATTCCTTATGGTTGTGGGTTGGAACAAACACTCAAGAAGCCCTAGAACAACTTGCATTGAGTTAATAGTATTGGAGCCTCGGTTGGGACAAACACTCCAGATCCATTGGTGGGTTGAGTTACTAGTCCTTGGAGCCAAGTTGGACAAATGATCTAGAGCCTTGGAAGGCTGTGGGTTGAGTTACTAGTTCCTAGAACCTTGGACAACTTGGGTAGAGACTGATCTGGTTGGTGATAGTGACGTCCAACTGTGAGGTGGAATCACTAGTTGAGCGTTGAGGTGGCTTGGCCTCTAGAAGCCATGGCTTGTTTTTTTTTTTGTTTATTCAATGAGATCCCATATTCACGCTTGGAATATGGCGCGAGGGTGATTGGATAAAAGAGATATTTGGTTCAACCCAATATATGGTCATGCGGTACGTAGAAGTCCCTCACTTGGTTGGTATTTTCATATGTTAATATGAGACATTTCCTTATTGTGATCTATGATTATTTGTAGAAATTGTGTTGGTGATATTATGGCTAAGTTCCCATGGTCTCTATGTTGGTTATGTGATGGTTATGTGATGTATATTACTTATGGATCTTGATATGTTTTGATGAATGTATGAATGGTTGATGAATGCATGGAATAAAAAATGTTATTGTAGCTATTATGAGAGAGCATTATACCTTCTTGGTGATTCTCAGATAAGTTTTAGACTCCTGTGATCATATATGCATTCATGACCTGTAGTTTACATGTTCACCATATGTTTGACGAAATGATTGTCAGGTTAGGCATGGTTAGGTCAAGTTCTTGTTCAAGTTTTGTGTGTTTAGAATTGTCCTTGTGTCATTTATCATTTTGAGAAGTCTCAGACAGTTCTGGGCAGGAAAATGGAGGATGGCCTAGAATTATGGCTCAAATATTGGGACCGTAGGCACTAAACTGAGCAATTTAGGTCACAACCTTATGGATCAAATCTTGTGAGTGCAGTTTGAGGCCTTTAATCGCATGAAAATAATGTCAAGGGTGAATTTGGGTGTCTAGGTCACTAAAAAGTAGCCCCAACTCAGGGTTTGGACAGCTGGGATGGTTCATTGGCCCCTGAGTGTTCCTATAACCCTGAGGAATGTTGTGAGTTGTCAATTGGTATTCATTTGTAGCCTTCACTTCCTTAACTAAAGCTTGGAGATCGGGTCATGTCATAGTAAATATTCATCTCATTTTTACCCTGGAAAGCTAATGAAATTAGGTAAATGTGGGAGGGGTGGTTACAGGTTGGTATCAGAGCTCCCGGGTTCAACGCTTGGACAAGATGGGTGGAATATGTTTGTCATGCATGCATGTCAGTTGTCTATATGTTGCTATGAATGCATTGTGATGGAGACTGTTGTGGTCTTGTGTCATCTTGATGTTGATGTCGAGATTATTGATATGTTTCTTTCATTAATATATACATATTTTGTGCTAATATGGACTGACTATGCAGATGAGATAGCCTCCCTTGAACTTCACTAGGTATGTTTGATCATGTTTATATTTGGTTTATCTAGCATGGTGTCTTTGCAGTAAGAAGAAGATCAAAATGAATAGAATAATGGTGGACTACATTTCATGTAAGTCTCCCTACATATAAGATGAATAACATGGCAATGAGTACTCCTCTAACATAGCATATACATTGAGAAGTTGGAAAGTAGAGATCAGAATTTGTAAGGCGAATAATGACAAGATCATTTAGTCAAAGGAAAAGCAAGCAGAAGTCAATGCAATCATCCTTCAGAGTCTATCATATTTGCAGAGACACGGAACACTTAGGATAATTCATGGACAGGAGGAAAGGACCAATAGGGCATATGGCAGTAGGTCTCAATCAAGATACAGGTCTTACAGGGATGACACGGTCATAGATGGTAGGTTCTTGGATAAACCTGACAAGAGGGGTAATGACTATGGGTTCTATTATAGTTCTAATCTAGTGATACATCATTATCATCACTACCACCATCCGTATAGGAGGAGTGAGAAGCAATACTTTCTAGAGGATTTCAAGAAAGCAAAGCCTCCTAAATTTGATGGAGAAATGAAGAAGTCACAATATGGAGAAGCTTGGTTGCTTGGGATGAATAAGTTTTTCAGATTCAAGATTATTAAGAAAATATGAAAGCCGAGATAGCTACTTTCAGTCTCAAAGGAAAAGCAGACATTTGGTGGGAATCTATGAGGAATGTTAGAGGCATTCGAGAAGAGGAGCTAACTTGGAGTGAGTTCGAGAGACTATTCAAGAAGAAGTATTTATCTGAAAGATACTATGATGACAGGGAAAAATAGTTCTATGAGTTGAAGATGGGATCTATGAATGATGGGGAGTGTACTAGAAGATTCTTGGAGTTTCTAAGATATGTGCCTTATATTAAGGTGGAGAAAGCAAAGATTCAAAGATTCATCAGTGGGTTGTTAGTATCATTCAAATACAGGATTGAGTTTGATGATCCTAGATCGTTGGAGGAAGCCACCAGAAAGTTGAAGAACTATTATGAGCAATCAAAGCACAAGATTGAGTCTAAGAAATATTATAAAGGTAATGAGAATAATAAAGTAAAGTGAGCTAAAAAGAGAGGAAAACCTCAGGATACATATAACAAGGAGAATGCAATGCCATATAAGAAGTTCAACGCATTTGACAAAGGACAACAATTTCAGTCTAAGGAGAAGAATAAGGGTGATGGCAGGAAGCCTCTGTAGTTTTGGACTTGTGGCAAGGATCATCAAAAGGGAGATTTTCCACAACATCTAGGTGGTAGACCACAAATTTACAGCGCTCAGGAGGCACAAACAGTTGGGGATGTTGGACAAAGTATTCCTTGGATTTATGCAACATTCGATAATAGGAAGTCTGATCATCAGGCATCTATTATCAAGATGGAAAGTATGATTTGTGATCATCTTGTTTCTATTTTGATTCACCCTATATCTAACTATATTTATATCATCCTGACCTGGTGGATATGTCTTGCTTGAATAAATAAGTGCATGTAGAGTCTTGGTTGGTGCAGTTGGCTACACGTACTAAGAAAAGAGTTCATCATTGGCTAATATCTTGTGCATTTGAGATGAACCGTATGTCTACATCAACTCATATAAATGTGCTTCCGTTGGGATCATACAATATGATCTTGGGAATGGATTGGTTGTACATTCACCAGGCTAAGGTTGATTGCTATGATAAGGCTATTGAGTGCTTGGATGATGATGGAGAGAGGATAACCTTACAGGGTAAGAAGAAGCCTACATTAGTGAGAATCGTTAAAACTATGCAGGAAAAGTGCACTGGCATGAAAGGATGTGCATAGTTTGCAGTTCATATTTGTAGTGACAAAGGGAAGGATGTTGAGGATGTTGACGTGTTGAAAATGTAATATGGTTTTACAATAGTTTCAGGATGTATTTCCAACAGATATTTCAAAGTTATCGCCTCATAAGGAAGTGGACTTTTCTATTGAATTGATGCTAGGAGAAACACCGACATCAAAGAAACCTTACAAGATGAGCACTCCAAAGTTAATGGAATTGAAGTTACAGTTGAAGGAAATAATTGAAAAAGGATACATTAAGCCAAGTGTGTCACCTTGGGGTGCACCAGTATTGTCTGTGAAGATGAAGTATGGTACTCTTAGGTTGTGTATTGATTAAAGGCAGTTGAACAAGGTGACGATTAAGAACATGTACCCTTTGCTGCAAACTGATGGCTTGTTTGATAAGCTGAAGGGAGAAACAATGTTCTTGAAGATTGACTTGAGATAAGGATACCATGAGGTGCGTATCAAAGAAGAGGACATCTACAACACTGCTCTCTGAACTAGGTATGGGAATTATGAGTTTGTTGTGGTTCCTTTTGGTTTGACTAATGCTCCAGCTACTTTCATGTGTTTGATGGATAGTGTGTAGTGTTCTTATCTGGACAAGTTTGTGATAGTATTCATTGATGACATATTGATATATTCCAAGAATGAGGAAGAGCATGCATAACTGTTACACAGCATTTTGTCACTATCCCTATCCTCCCTGTTCCTTAATCTTGGAGGACCTCTACAGTGAACCCCGCATGCTTTGCCTTCATGAAGAAACTCTCATCGTGTCCCTCTTCATGAGCAGGTCAATTCCCTTTTGCACCATTTCCCCCTGAAACTTCTGTTTTGCCAATTTACAAGACCGGCACTAATGACCTTTGTCTCCCTCGCGCCGATGTGCAGATATTAGCACTACTCCTCGCACCGACTGGAGCGACTGAGTTGTGTTTCAGTCATGCCGATCCTATTATGGAAAGATTTTTAAATTAGGAGCCAAAGCTTCCAGCTCTAGAAGCTTGGTAACGGAATTCTGGTAAATGGTTTGGCCAGATGGGGTCGAGGATGTCAGTTTGGGCTCCTTTCCCCTATAATGATGGAACTACCTCAAGGGATAAGCCCTTCACCCATGAGAAGAGGATCCATCTCCCATCCATTTTTCCTATGTAAACCTCCCTTCTTCCCAAGCACAAGCTAGTGTTGATGTTGGTGTGCTTATACTATTTTGGTTTGGAGTAGACAACAAGTTATTACTAGTTGTAGCTATCTAGTTGTGTGAGGGAGAAGTGTGATTTGGTTTGGAGTGAAGCCTAAAGGGAAGAGCCTTAAAACTATTGTTGATTGAGGCCATCATGGAATGCTAACAGAAGTGTGTGGTTGGTCTTGTCAGAGGAGGACTGCAACGTCAAGATAAATGGTTGTAATCTCTCTTTGATATTAATATATGCAACTATCGATTGATTTCCTACATGTTTTGTCATCTTACATATTCATGCCTTAATGTTTCTTGACTTGTTAAGTAGGTTGAATTACAATTTGTTTATTGTCACGTTTGTTGTTTGTTGTTGCTTACTTGTTTCAGGTGCTTGAAGAAGGAAGCGAGAGATAGCTAGAGCGAGCAAGAAAGGACATCATCTAATAGGATAAGCAAACTAAGAGGCAGGCCCTCTTAATTGGTTATAACCTAAGGAAATCTTCCATAGAATGTATCTGTTGTGGCTAGACCCATCATCTGGCTAGAGGAATTCGTTCGTGTCCGCACTTATAATTTTACTTCACCAAAAATTGGCGACTGCACGAGGGACCCCAATCCTTTCGTTTGTATTGGATTTCATGATTTCGTGAGAGCTTTTATAGTTCTACTTTTTCCCTTTGGTTCTATTTCTTTTCTCCTACTTACTGGTTTGAGTCTAAAATTCATAGTAGCATATTTGGTCCCTGTTTCAATTTTTTTTCTTTTTGTTCCTTGGCTCCATGGATCAGCGCGCTTAAATCACTGACATTCGTGCTAACCAACGCGAGTTGCTGAGAAGCAATCACGCCGACCAACCTCTGGTGCTATTGTTAGTTAGGCAGTCGCACTAATGCCTGTAAGTGAAGATTAGGGCTTGACCCCAATCTTGGCTAGTGTGTTCTACTCTTGTAGTTTTGACCCCGTAAGCCTTTTGGACCATTTTCTCCCTGATTAGAAAGATACTTTTCATTTGGTTTTGTTTGCTTGTTGGCTTATCATCTTTCTGCTTGATTGATTGAGCCATTGAGTGGCCAGTGACACTAGGGCATCTAGTTAGTCATCCATTCAGTAGTTTGCAAGCTCAGTAAGTCGGGTTGTAGGTGCACTTACTATTTTCATTTTGCTTTTTGGTCCTTTCACGACTTTGACCTCCTTTACACAAGTTTGAAAAGTTTTCGTTTGCTTGCCTAAATGTTTCGTTTTCGTTTACATTGTTGGTATTGTGATTGGTAAAGTCGGTGTTTCATTAGTCTGAATGAGTTTCTCTTTTCATGTGCTCATTTGCTTGAAGAGCTTATTGTCTCGAGAAATTTTTCATTGAAAGATTAATATACGAAAAGTTTGCTTCGTGGTTTCATGAAAGAGTATGACATTCTAGCTTGTTGCATCATTAAAAGACTAGGACTGCATCAGCATTTGAAAAGGAAGAGAACTTGTTTGCTTTTGAAAGGACTAATAGATAAGTGCTTGTCAGGAAATTAGGAATTGGAATGCATTTTTCATCAGTTTATTTTTTGAAAAAGTAAGGTAGTGAAAGATCATTTCATTTTCAATTTCTTGATTGTTTACATTTGATTGAGTAGTTTCTACCCTATCTAGTGTAGGCATTTTATCGAATTGAAAGGGCCTTGTCTCATTTAGTTGCACTTAAGGTTTTTCGAGTTGCATCGCTAAGACCTAAAAACTAAAACATAACTCAAGATAAACTTTAAAATGAATTCAATTAACCTAAGGTGCATTTGACATTAACGATCATATCTAGAAGTTCTAGGCTAGGGACGTGTTCTCACGTCTTTAAACCTAGCAACTATCGTTAACTTCGGCATTAGACAGTGATAGTAAGGATTTGTGTTCCCTGTACTGTCGATTATATAACGGGAGAACCCACTAGGCTGCAACCCTTTTATCCTTAGGCAGTCAAGTCAGCCGCCTTGCAAACATGATACACTGAACACAACATTCAGGGAGATTGCCTGCTCATACTTCTTGGTTCGTCGAGAGGTATTCTGCAGTTCACAGTTGCCTGGTTATCCTGTTTACCTAGATCATCCAGAGTAGTAATTTGCTATTTTTGACTCATTAAACTTAAAAGATCATTTGAGCACTTATCCTTTCAAGCTTGTTTCCAATCGAAAGCGATAGAGTCATCTTGGTTTCTTTCTCGACTCTTAAAAAATGAAAGAGCACCAGTCTTTTATGCATCTTAATAATTGATTGCCCACGATCCAAAAACACCTTGTTAGTCTTTTCTGAGACCAAATCATGAGTTTCCCTTAAAAGAACATTTTAAAGCCTTGAAGTTAATTGTTCTGTCGACTAAGACAAGGTCATCGTGGCTGAACCATCTGGTTCACCCAATTCCTCTTCCTCTCCTCCATCTGAAAGATTATCTAAGGAGCCATTTCCTAAGTTACCAGAGTCACTCGAGGATAAAGATGTTGAACTCGCAATTGTTATGAGCATTCAACCCTTGTCATCTCGTCCTCCGCCTACTTTCAGTACTGGGTCATCTACTGATCTTGGCCCAGAATCTCCGGAGAATCCCGTTCAAACTCCAGAGAACTCGCCGACCAATGACAGTAAGCTTGGACTAGTTATCTACCCTCCAAACCCTCTATTTAACACTATTGTGATATCACCACAACATCCTTTCAACCCGTACGACCATCTGGGCGTTTATTTGGAACTATTCCCTCATACTTGTTCAGTCATTCATCGTTGTTTTTTTTCAGACATGGAACCCAAAGGTGATGCTCCAGTCACATCTCCGGAAGAGTCCGAAGTTTCTACTCCATGCACTATTGAGGGGGGAGAATTGCAATTACAATTTCCTCCCGAGGGTTTACCCCTTTCAGAGGGTATTCCCGACAATTTTCCACCCAACTATGTGTCTTTGGCGCAGTTGGTTTCAAGTACACCTAGTGCCTCATCACTTTACCATAATCATGTATGGGCGTCAGGCGCCAAGCCTACTTCAGGTCCGTTCGTTACGAACACGACTTCCCAACAGGCTGTTACTTCAGTCCCGGTGCAACCCACTGTTCTGAATACTCTTGTATCGTCAATCCCAGTTACTTGTTAGGCATAAACAACAGTTTCAAATATTGTCTCTATCAGTTCCTCCATCCCGCTAGTCAGTGTCCAGGTTGTGCCACCGCCTAGGGGGCAGAACCTGAATGTTTCTATGGTGTCAGGTGCCACTAATGTGAGCGGCTCACAAGCTCACATGCTTGGTATAAAGCAGCCTTCTTCTGGTATTATTTATAACCCTACTAATCCTATTGGATCAAGCAATGTCCAGTACCAACAAGTTCTGAATCCCGTTGGTCCATTTGGATCAAGCAATGTTCAGTATCAGCAGCCCTATGGGGCTCAGGTCCAATACCAAAATCCTTATGTTCCATATGGTTCTCAAGGAATGGTTAATCAACCTTATACCCTCCAATCTGGGCAGTACATCCAGCCTGGCTATGGCCAAATTCAGTTCGGTAATTTCTCGGGCATTGTTCAAGTACCCTTGTAATAGCCAGGATAGCCTCTTCAACAACAAGGGCAACCTTTGTTACAACAAGGGAAATCTTTGTTGTTGCAAGGGCTCTCCGCACAACAACAAGGACAAATGATCTTGTAGCAAGGCCTACTGCAACAACCGCAAGGTCATCCCTTGCAACACATGCAACAAACTACACAATAGTAGATGCAATATGCTCTGCACACCTCTCAACCCATGTCCTCGTAGGGCCAACCTCTGCAGCCCAGGGACAAATTTTGCAACTGCAAGGTCAACCCTTGCAATAGCAAAACTAACTAGGGCAGCAACAACCCTTATATACATATCAACAAGGTCAACCCTTGCAGGGGCAAGGTCAAGGTCAAGTCCTGCAGTAGCAGGCTCAAAATCCTCATGTCCTAGGTCAACAGGTTCAGAATCTTGTTGGCCAAGGGCATCAGGTACAAAATCCCTATGTCCAAGGGCAACAAGTGTATTAACCTTATGCCCAAGGACTACAGGTCCAAAACCCTCTTATTCAGGGGCAACAGGTTCATCAGTCGTATGTTCAAGGACAACAAGTCCCATATCCATATGTCCAAGGTCAATAGGCTCAACATCCTTTTAACTGGTACGTTGCTTATCAGCAACCTATGGCTGGACAGTTCCAAGGTATTCAAGGTCAAAACCCTCCCTATCGTCAAGGTAATCCGCAATGGGGGCAACCTCAGATGCCATATGGCCAAAATCCCTCACTGTGGGGCCAAAATATTTACCAGCAGGGATGGGCTCCTCCCTATGGTCCCGCTTATCGACCTCCCATGCCTTTTAACACCCAATTGTCATTCTTGGCTACACTCGAGTTGCCGGATGTATCTTGCCTTATGAATGATCCGATCCTTTATTCGTCGTACTGGCCTTTGGTGTCATCCAAGATACCAAGTGATTTCCCAAAGTTCGATGGGAAAGCTAAAGAAGATCCTTAGGCCCATGTGATGACATATCACCTCTAGTGCTCGTCGAACTCGTACCTGGACGATTCCAATCATTTTTGTCTTTTCCAACGAACCCTCACGAGTGCTACAGAAAAGTGGTACATCGAGCTACCTCGAAGTACTTACCATGACTTTAACTCTTTAGCCATGTCTTTCCTCACGCATTTTCAGTTGCAGGTTCGCTATGAAACTGGCGCTATGAAACTGGCACCTATTTTCTCACATCGCTTAAGCAAGATACTGTGACACACATCTTTGATCACATCCATGAATGGAGACATAGACGTCACCTAGTCAAATTCGAGATTGCTGATCAATTGCTCACTGAATGGTTTACCAAATCATTCGTGGCCCCAATTGCTCGCGATATAGCTATGGGTGGATGCATCACTGAAGAGCAGGCCATTGCTCATGCCCATTACTTGGATCTAGTTTACTCTCAGTCTGAGACTTTGTACGAGTTATTACCTACTGCTCTTCCACCATCATCCAACCCCACAACATCAAAGTCACCAATTGTTCCTCACGTCGATGGAGTTATTCGTTCAGTATCCTAGACCCCTGCTAAAACTTCTTCCAAATAGAAGTTGGTCTCAAATGTTGTTCCTAATAGTTCATCCTAGAATCCACCTAGCCCTGGTAAAACCTCAGAGGTCCATGCTATCCAGTCTACCGCAGCGGAAAAATCCTCAAAAGAAAAGAAGAAAGGCAAAGGAAAAGCTAAAGTCAATGCCCCGAAACAGGGTCCTCCCAAATTGTCTATTGGCAAATCTTCACAACGGAAACCTAAGTATCCCTGCCTCATTTGCGAGGAATATCACTACACTAAGAATTGTCTCCGACGATCCGAAGTTAGTTGCCTGCTCAAAGTGACCCCTACTGTCCTCAAAGAGTTGTTTCCATCTCAGCAAACCCAAATGGTAAACCAACCCCAATTTGCTTCCTCCAGATCTCAAGTGTTCATGATGAGTACACCTATTAATGTGGCTACTAGGTTGAAGGACTATCAAAGTCCTGCTCTGATAGCGGGGAAAGAGAAAGAAGCTGCACCTTCTTCTTCTACCCCAAGTTCTGGCCCTCTGCATATTGAGCACCCTAATCCTAATTCCGCTATGCAGCCACCCTCTCGAGGTGTACTACAGAAATCCTCGTATAATCCCAATGCCCGAGTTGCTCAGCGCTACAATATCGTTGAGGATTTGGCTCGGTTGCCATTAGCCATGTCGGCTCTCTAGGTACTCCAAAGATGGCCATCACAGCGGAAATCTTTGCTTTCAACTATCGGGGGCATCGATCCCACCGATTCCAATTTGATATGTTTTGATCTAGAGA
The DNA here is from genome assembly GCA_000404065.3 of Pinus taeda. Classification (NCBI taxonomy): domain Eukaryota; kingdom Viridiplantae; phylum Streptophyta; class Pinopsida; order Pinales; family Pinaceae; genus Pinus; species Pinus taeda. The sequence continues at coordinate 134,058 of APFE030146317.1, forward strand.
ACCATGTTCCGCAACTTCCTCATCAGATTGCCTTTCTTATTCAGGTAATCATCAATGAGAATACCATCCACCGAACTGTCATCAATGAAGGTGCTTCCACCTGCATCATGTCAACTGCATGTTGGAAGGCTATTAGTTCTCCTGCACTTAACCAATCTCCAAATACTTTGGAAGCTTTTTATGGGCGTAATTTGTAACCCTTCGGAGTCTTACCTAACCTTTCCATCACCCTGGAAGGCAAGACAGTGCAAGTCGAAGTAGAAATTGTTGACGTCAATCTCAATTATAATCTTCTACTCGGTTGAAGTTGGACTCATGCCATGCATGTTGTGTCCTCCTCTTTATTTTGTGTGATTCGTTTTCCCCATCAAGGGAAGATTGTCACCATCGACTAGTTGTCTTTCTTTGCCTCTTCCTCCTCGGATGGCAATGTTTCATACGTCAAGAACACTAGTGCTCCCTATGAGAGTGTGGGGGCATGTCTCTTCAAAGATTCTGCTTTAATGGGAATTTTTCCACTTCCACCTCCTCATGTTGCCTCTATCAACATGATCTCGGTCAAGTCTAATCCTTGGGTCATACCTGCACCAGATCTTGTTGATACCTAGGGCGAGATTATGTTGCTTAGTCTCGCTGAAGTCAATTACATGGAAATTGTTTCGGTTTCAAACTCTGCATCCTCTGATTCTCATATGTCAAAGATCTCTTTCGATACATACTCTCAATCTACGTGGCTTAGCACTTTGGAATTTCCTTATCCCTTAGCCGAGACCTTCCTTACTGATGAAGCTATCATGGAAGTCATGTCTCTCAAGGAATTGCCTTGGATCGATACTCATCATTGCTCCTCGTTCCTGCCTTGCCAGTGGTCATGTCTATCATTTTCAAGAATTCGTCTTCTCCTTTTCCGCCACCGATTATTACTCATGAAGTATGGTCGGAAGGAAATCTGGGTAATATTACCCAAACGATGTCGATTGACATCTCTATCAAACTCGGTATCGTTGAACACGTTCATATTAGGGTATCTTGTTCTCCAGATGAGATCAAGACATATACTCATCTATTTCAGGAATTCCATGATGTGTTTGTGTGGTCCTATGAAGAAATCGTTGGCATTGATCCTAGCATTTTGGTGCACAAAATACCAATGTATCTGCATGCAAAGCTTATTCACCAACGGCTTCGCCCGGTGCACCCTAGGAAGGTTGTCGCTATTAAGGGTGAAGTTGAAAAGCTTCTCAAATCTAGGTTCATCTATCCCATCCCCCTTACAGACTGGGTATCCAATATTGTCCCGGTGACTAAAAAAATGGGCACGATCCGCGTTTGCATGGATTATCGAGATCTCAATTGTGCCTGTCCTAAAGACAACTATCCTACTCCCTTCATTAATCAAATAATTGATGAATGTGTTAGGAGCGAGATCTTTTCCTTTATGGATGATTTTTTTGGTTATAACCAGATCAACATTGCACCAGCCGATCAAGAAAAGACAACCTTTATCTATCCATGGGGACATTCGCGTACAAGAAGCTCCCTTTCAGCCTAAAAAATGTTGGAGCCATGTTTCAACGGGCAATGTCCTATGCATTTCATGACATTCGCAAAATTGTCCAACCTTACTTAGATGACCTTACCGCTCATTCTCGTAAGCACCAAGAGCACCCAAACCATCTTCGACAGATTTTTCTGCGCTACAAGCACTATAACATTCGGTTAAACATGCACAAATGTGTTTTCTACATAGATTCAGGACAACTCCTCGGCTTCATCGTTTCCAAGGACGGTATTCACCTGGATTTGCTAAAAGTCGAGGCCATTATAAATTTACCCCCTCCATCTTCATTGCACCAACTCCAAAGCCTGCAAGGAAAGGCCAACTTTCTCCGTCGTTTTATACCCAACTATGTCAGGCTAGCCACATGATTTACCCGGTTTCTCAAACAAGGAACGCCCTTTGTATGGGACGAGGTGGCCCAAAATCTTTTGATGATCTCAAAGACATCCTCGTAAATTCTCCTCTATTGCACCCATCAAATTACTATTGATATTACCTCCTTTACCTAGTCGCGGCCCCTAGCACCATTACTATGGTTTTGGTCCAAGATGACGACGAAGGAAACGAACATGTAATCTACTACCTTAGTCAGAATCTCCTTGAAACTGAAACATGTTATGCACATGTTGAGAAGTTGGATTTCGTTTCTGTTCAGGATGTTCAACACTTTTGACACTATATCCTTTTGTGCACAATTATAGTGATTTATGAATGCAACCCCATGACCTATATCCTGACTCGTCAGTTGGTGGGGGGCAAGTATTCTAAATGGATCGTAATCCTGCAAGAATTTGATTTGATCTTCATTACAACCAAATCTAAGAAGTCACTTGTTTTCATTGAATTGATTTGTTCACTTCCCTCCAAGGCTCTCCCTATTGGTGAAGATGAACAACTTCCAGATGAGACCCTTTTCCTGATTATCACCCTCGATCCATGGTACGGTGATATCATTGTGTAACTCCAGATGTCCATGTTCCGGTCCGCATTGACCAAGGATGATCGCTGAAGGATTCAACATCACTACCAACTCTACTTTATTATTGGTGGTACTTTATACTGTGTCGGTGTCAATTCAATTCTTCGTCGATGCCTTATGATCGAGGAAGCTGAAAGAGTTCTTAATGATTGCCACTCCAGGGCATGTGGTGGTCATATTTTTGGTTACACTACAGCTCACAAAATCCTTCACGTTGGTTATTTCTGGCTGTCTATCTTCAAATACTGCATTCTTGTTGTTCGCAAGTGCCATGAATGTCAAATTTACCAACACAAGATGTGCACCCCACCCGCTCACCTACACCTTGTCATTATCGTTGGTCCCTTTTCCAAATGGGGCATCGATTATATGACATGTACCCTCATTCAGCTGGGGGGCATGGCTATATTATCGTCACTATGGATTATTTCACCAGATGGGTCAAAGCGATGCCTACATATTTTGCAGATGGTAAGACGACAACTCAATTCCTTTTTAACCATGTTATTTCTAGTTTTGACGTAACCCAAGCCATTGTCACAGACCATGGCTCCCATTTCAGTGATTACATGATGGCTGAGATGACATCTGCATTGGGCTTGCACCACGATGGCTCGACCCCATATTACCCTTAGGCCAACGACCTAGTTGAAGTTGTGAAAAAGGTCTTGGTCACCATGCTTCAACATACTATTGGGATGCACAAGTCAAATTGGCATCTCATGCTTTTTTCAGCTCTGTGGGCCTATCGAACCTCAACCAAAGACGCAACTAGTTTCACACCATTCCATTTGGTCTATGTTCTGGAAGCAACATTTCCAATCGAATGCGAGATTCTTTCACTCAAGTTAGCTGTTGAACTCCTCCCCAAAATGTCACCTCAAGAGGAATATCTCTTATACTTAGAAAGACTAGACGAGACTCGTCGTCTTGCTGCCTTGGTCATCGAAGCAACAAAAGAAATGGGTCAAATCCCATTTCGATCAGTCAGTCTCCACTCACGTGTTCTCTGAGGGTGGTTTGGTCTTACTATACGACCAAGCTAATGATAAGTTGGGGGCAGGCAAGTTCGAACCTATGTGGCATGGGTCCTTCATCATGAAACACATTTTGCGAAAAGGAGCCTATGAGCTTATTGATTATGAAGGAGATCCTCTCGATAAGCCCCGAAACGGGCTCTACCTCAAGAAGTACTATGCTTAGGTCATCTTGCATGGTTACTTGTGTACATTAGTGTGTGATGCATTTTTGTACAGCGTGGTTTTGTGGGATAGTTTTCAAACAACTTTCCTGTTTACTATGTTTTTCTTGCTTTGTAGATGTCTCCGACTCCCTACGTTGGTTTTGCTGATGGTGCTTGTCGTAGTACCCAGAACCTATCATCCATGGAATGGGCTATTTATGACCCTAACAGTGAGTTGATTGACCTTCAAGGTATCTGCCTAGGTTGCACAACCAACAACATTGTTGAATAGAGTGCGGTCATCGAACTGTTGTCAGAAGCCATCGCTTTAGGAATCATAGAACTGGTTGTCAACCTGGATTCACAACTTGTTGTCCTTTGACTCAACGGGCAATATTCTGTCAGAAACCCTCAAATATTGAGAATGTATTTTTGTATTCGTCTATTGGAAAGGCATTTTGATTACATTACATATCATCATATTCCTAAGCGCATGAATACATTGACATATGCATTAGCTAATCATGTGTTGGATAGACATTTACAAAACATCTAAAAGATAAAACAAACCATTTGTACCATAGTAGACGGTAAAATACAACATATATATACATATATATATGGTGATAATGTTGGATACATATGAACCCCAAAAATAATATGTGTGTCTAAAATAACATCGACGGCTAGCAGGCCTCATCTATCTTTGGCATGTAGGCCTCAAAAAATATATAAATGCTGGACTTAGGAACTAATCAGCATGGTGATTGTGGTAGCATGATACAACTCATGCAACACGAGTCAGCAATCTGTGGATCCGCTCTGACACTCCCACCGTGTGTCTCTGGTACTAACGAGGAATGTCTCCTACCCGAGCATACTCTGGGATACCACGAGTCAACCCCTTAAGGTTCCTCACGATATCCTCCTCGTTGTCACTCCTTCTTGATAAGGAGCGACAACATCGATAGGGCGGGGGACACACCTGGCTATTGGGGACATCCCAACAGGCCGCTCTGGTCCAATGTTTGCATTAACAAGAGAAATGTTATAAGCACATATATACCAAAAACAATTAAAAAATCTCAAAATTAAAAATTTTGGTTTTTTACCTTCGTCATCGAAGTCCTCTCCATCTGGTAAGGGAATGTCTGGATCTCCTCGGAAATCAGTGTCGTTGTATGGCCAGTCCTCCACAATGATCTTCTGTCGTCGTAGCCATGAAAAGAATGCAGGTCGGTATGACATGTGCCGACCCCCAGTGATCCTGGGCATCAAACAGCTCCAGCGGGCCATTCGCGGATCACATGGCATAAGAGGATCTACCTCAGTCAGTTGATACTGGAACAGTGGTACTCGTTCTAGGAAGAAGGTCACAAGCACCGATCCGAAGCCAAATTGCTTCAGATTCCCCGCCTTAGCTTTGGACAGCTGGTGATTGATGTTCATCTTCATGGCCTCTACCTAGTTGAAGATTGCAGGAGCTGTGCAGTCAATAGCATAAAGGAACTTTGACTTGTTAGTCTCATGTTCCACTTGGGACCCCACCACTCTATTGATAATGAATAGAAGCACCCTCAGTGTCTGATCCTGCACATTGGAAATCTCTATCTTCCCACTCTTGGATTTCAGGGCCTCAGGGTAGTGTTCGGCAAGAAAGGAAGATATGCATACAAGTTCATCGGATCCCCTCTGCGGGATAGTCCAGTGATGAAGTATATGCCTGAAGTTTCCAACTCCAGTTCTTGGTCGCCATTGACAAAAATCTCCCGCTTAATGTCCCAAAGACTAATCAAGTACCGAAGCAACTTGGGTTGGGCCCGCATCCATGGTGTAAGAAAGAATTTGAGGAGCCCGTAAACCCTCAAAGCCTCTAGGAAATTTGGGTCATTCATTACCTGGGTGTCAACATCTTCATGTTCTCGTTCTTTCAAGTCCACCATTTTCAGCGATTCTCTCCTACAAAAGCCATTAATTTGAGTCCATAATCATCCATGGCACATAAAATTTAAGTTCAAACGGTTTGTTTTTTAGGAAATAGGGTTTTTCCCTATCCAGGACGCAGATGCAGATGGCTTTGTTAATCACCCCCCGTTGATGTGATTCCATGCTTGAAAATCGCGCTGACCGAGGGCGAAAAAGATTTTCAAAAACCTCCTCAAAAATAGAAAAAAATGGCTAAACACATAAATAAAGAACATGAAAATGGAGCTAAGGGCTTCGACTATTACCTGAAACTTGCGGCTCATCGATTGACCTCCCAAATATCCCGCAATCTGCTTCGGAAAAATTAGGGCAAAAGTGAGTAAAAAGTCTTCACAGCAAGGGTAAAATGGTAAATGGTAAAAATGTATTTACTTTTCCCCTTTTTATTCATTTTTTCATGAAAATATCAAGTTTTTTGTAAATATTTTGACCTATTTTGCCTCAAGGACTCAATAATACACTTTACCTTACTTGTACAGCGACAGGTGATGGATGTTCAACAATGATGATGAGTCACATTTCAGCTTTTTTCTCGACTCGTTAAAATCATATGAAAAGATTGCCGAGTATTTTTTCCCTTTTGGCTCGTTAAAGAGAATAAAAACGAGGGGTTCGCTTTCAGCTCTTTTCCGACCCTTTAAAAGTGAAAATATGGCCGAGCCATTGTTGTTTCGAACTCGTTAAAGGATACGAAACATCGTGTGCCCAGTTTACGTTTACCCCTTTTTCGGGCTGGGAGGCACTATTTACGAAAAAGTTACTCCTTGACTGAAATGGTCAAGCGGTTCTCTCAAGTATTGTTTTCTACTTTGCGGGCTCGAGAGACACAAATGTACGAAAAGGGACCATGTGGAGTTTTCTTTTACATGTCTTTTTCAAACTCTCTAAACATGAAAAAGATATCGAGTTACACCTTTGTCAGAATCGTTAAAATATTAAATGACATCAGATCCATTACCATGACAAACATGAGCTTCCCCTTCCTAGGGCTCGTTAAACTTACTAGGTCAAATTCGTCCGAAGGATGAACTTACAGTGCAAACATATGCTATCCCCTTCATGGTTGCGATTAAAGAATAATTGGGGTACCTACCAAAAATGGTGGGGGAAAATTTGGAAATCTATCAGTTATGTCGGCAACTCACTCTTGAACATGACACTTTTTGCTTCGTGTTAGGTTGTGATATCCTCCTTTGTATCTTTTACCTTCTTGGGTTGGGCCGTTCTTTTTTGCCTTCCATTTCATCTCTGCCACATCGTCATGACCACCGATACTATGGATCCAAGAGCTGCCAAACTTCCAGTTGTGTCGCTGATATGTTCAAGAGTTGTCCTTCTACAGTTACACTTACCTTTGATTCTTTGTATCATCCAAAATCATTTTGCATTCTCTTGTCTCGCATCGATGATGTGGGATTCATTATAGCCCTCCTTTGACATGGTCACTTTCCGTCGACTTCAACTCATTATCTGAGAAGTTGACCGAGAGACTCCCTTCCAGTACCTTAGAGCTTGCATGCCCTAGTGGCAAGTTCTTTGCACTCAATGACAAGTTCACATCATTGGCTTTCAATTGAGTGACTTCACGGGTGTTTGACTTCAATTCCTCTATTCGCATTCCGTGGATTGTGCTGATAGTACCTTGAGGACTATTATCATTATTGGTAGTTTCTCTCATGCTTGTTAACAGTTTACATCATTGACTGGTAATCAAGCGACTTTCTAGCATGTTCGATGTTGACACCTCTATTCACATGTTAGAATTTGTACTTTGATCGGGTTGTGTTGGAGTGCAAGACCCTAGGCTCAGATAAAAAAAGTCCAGGTTGCGAAGTGATGTGACATGGTTATGTTGGTATGCATGTCTCTATCAAATGGTTGGTTACGACCAGACCATGAGTTGTCATATGTGATCCTTCTTATTATTGGATGGCTGCAACCATACCGTGGTTTCGTTGTGATCCTCTTTGAAGGATGGCTACACCCATACCTGGATCCATTTACATGATCATTCTCTGGATGGTTGTGTCCATGCCATGATTCATGTATCATTTGATAGAGATATTAGTTTATGTATATCTATCTATACTTGCTTGCAGGTTTTCTGACGGCAGACTAGTTCCCCACACTGATTTATAAAGAATTTCATCCCTCACTCCAGTTCTACCTTCATCTGTTACACATAATTTGTCACTGTCTCTGTACTCCCCGTTCCTTGATCCTGGAGGACCTCTACAATGAACATGCTTTTCCTTCATGAAGAAACTCCCATTGTGTCCCTCCTCATGAGCAGGTCAATTCCCTTTTGCACAATTTCCCCTTAAATTTGTATTTTGCCCAATTTACAAGACCGGCGCTAATGACCTTTGTCTCCCCCACACCGATGTGTAGATATTAGCACTACTCATGCCGAACGAAGCAACTGAGCTGTGTTTCAGTCACGTCAGTCCTATTATGGAAAGTTTGTTAAATTAAGAGCCGAAGCTTCCAGCTCTAGAAGCTTCGTAATGGAAGTATGGTAAATGGTTTGGCTGGATGGGATTGAGGATGTCAATTTGGGCTCCTTTCCCCTATAATGATGGAACTACCTCAAGGGATAATCCCTTCTCCCATGAGAAGAGGATCCATCTCCCATCCATTTTCCCTATATAAACCTTCCTTCTTCCCAAGCAAAAGCTAGTGTTGATGTTGGTGTGCTTATGCTATTATGGTTTGGAGTAGACAACAAGCTATTAATAGTTGTAGGTATCTAGTTGTGTGAGGGAGAAGTGTGATTTGGTTCAGAGTGAAGCCTAAAGGGAAAAGCCTTAAAACTATTGTTGGTTGAGGCCATCATGGAATGCTAACAAAAGTGTGTGGGAACCTAGTCTCGTCAGAGGAGGACTGCAACGCCAAGACAAATGGTTGTAATCTATCTTTGATATTAATATATGTAGCTATTGATTGATTTCCTACATGTTTTGTCATATTACATATTCATGGCTTAATGTTTCTTGACTTGTTAAGTAGGTTGAATTACAATTTGTCTATTGTCATGTTTGTTATTTGTTGTTGTTTACTTGTTTCAGGTGCTTGAAGAAGGAAGCGAGAGATAGTTGGAGCAAGCAAGCAAGGACATCATCAAACAGGATAAGAGGACTAAGAGGTAGGCCCTCTTAATTGATTCTAACCTAAGGAAATCTTCCATAGAATGTATCTGTTGTGTCTAGACCCATCATCGGGCTAGAGGAATTCGTTCTTGTTCGCACTTATAATTTTACTTCACCACAATAACACCTAGCAACAATGTTAAGAATGTTGAGAGAGCACCAATTATATGTTAAGCTTAGTTATTGTAGCTTCTTTCAGACATATGTTCATTACTTGGGGCATGTGGTTTCCAAGGAAGGTATAGCAGTGGACCCATAAAAGATCAGAGCTATCAAGGAGTGGGCAACTCCTAGGAATGTGGATGAGGTCAGATCATTCATGAGACTAGAAGGTTATTGTAGGAGGTTCATTAGGAACTTCTCACATATTTCCTATCATATTACATCATTGCAGAGAAAAGGAAAGAAGTTTGAATGGACTAAGGAGTGTGTAGCTAGTTTTGAGTTGCTTACAAATGCCCCAGTCTTGAAGATTACAGATCCAGATAAAGAATTTGTTGTGTGTACAAATGCTTACAAGAGAGGAATTGGTGGAGTCCTAATGTAGGAAGGACAAGTGGTATGCTATGAGTCAAGGAAACTAAATGAGCATGAGAAAAATTATGTGACTCATGATCTTGAGTTGGTAGCGATCATTCATGCATTGAAGATGTGGAGACATTATCTTCTTGGTAGGAGGTTCATTTTGATGAATGATCACAGTGGGCTGAGATACTTATTTTATCAACTTAATCTGATTGCTATGCAAGCTAGATGGTTGGATACTCTTAGTGAGTTTGACTTCGAGATTAGGAACATCAAGGGAAAAGAGAATAGGGTTGCAGATGCTCTTGGCAGAAGAGTGCAGGTAAATCACATTGTAACTATGAGTTCATATGGGATAGACATGCAATATCATATCATGAAGGCAAGACAATAAGATTACAGGTACTAGCAGCTTAAGCATAGGCTACAACAACAGGGTACATGTGAACAAGATGTGGATTATCATCTCACAGTAGATGGTTTTGGTCAGATTTAGGGATAGGATCTACGCGTCAGACAACAACGAGCCCAAGAATCTTATCTTAAGGGAATTTCATGTCAAGCCATATTCAGGTCACTTAGGATATTATAAGACATTGACAATAGTTAAGAAGTTCTATCACTAGTCGAACTTGAAGAAAGTGGTGGTTGAGTATTTTGAAAAAAGTTTGGACTATCAACTAGTAAAAGAAAAGTGTAAGCATCCAAGTGGTTTATTACATCTGATTCCAATTCCAGAGTGGAAATGGGAGGTCATTTCCATGGACTTTATTACAGGTTTTCCACTGACATCGAAGCATCATGATTCTATTATGGTTGTGGTTGACAGTTTGACCAAGGTAGCTCATTTCATCACAGTTTAGTCTACGAACTCAGCTAGTGACATAGCTCAGATTTTTATCTGGGAGATAGTGATATTACATGGTATGCCTAAGAAGATTGTGTCAAACAAAGATGCCAAGTTCACTTCCAAGTTTTGGAAAGAGTTGTGTGCAGGTTTGCAGATAGAGTTATCCTTTAGTACAACTTATCATCTGCAAACATATGGACATACAGAGAGGGTCAATAAGATTCTTGAGGGCATGTTGAGAATGTATTCCATGCATCAATAAAGGAAGTGGGAAGAGTATCTTCCATTGGTTGAGTTTGCTTATAACAATGGGTATCGGAAATCTTTGAAGATGAGTCTGTTTGAGGCACTTTACGAGTGAAATTGTAATACTCCTATAAGTTGTGATCTAGTGAAAAGGGTATTGATTGGATCATGTATGTTGGTAGAGATGGAACAAGAAATGTAGGTTATCAAGAAAAAACTAAAGTCAACACAGGACATACAAAAGAGTTATGAAAATTAGCACATGATATTTAATGAGTTTCAGGTTGGGGAGCATGTGTACTTGGGCATCAATCACAAGAAGAGTTCCTTGAAGATTGGGTCATGTGCCAAGATGGAACCTTGGTATTGCGGGCCTTTCAAGATCCTTGAGAGGATTGGACCAATGGCCTATCGACTTGCACTGCCTTCCACAATGAAATTCCATGATGTTTTCCATATTTCATTACTTAAAATATATGTGAACGATGTCGATTATGTGATTGACTAGTCTGTATTGCAGGAGGAACAAGAAGGAGAATTATAGTTGGAACCTAAGTGAATTTTGTAATGAAAGATGCTCATGCTCTGGAAGCAAGAAATCAAACAAGTTAAAGTGCAATGGAAGCACTTTGGGCCCAATGAAGCTTCATGGGAGATGGTTGATCAAATGTAGACTATGTATCCTTCTCTATTCATGGTTGAGCGGATGTATTCTGATATATGTGTTTGATGTTATGTTTTGCTCATGTCTATATATATGCATCTGTATGTAAACACCACATCGAATTGTGTTATAAAGCTCTAATAAGCAGTATGGTGTTCATGATAGGATGGTCATGGTCTCAAAAGTATGATATGATGTAAATGTTGCATCGAACTGTGTTATAAAGCTCCATGGGAATAATGTGTTTTGCTGGTTTATAGGTGTCATTGAACACCGAGGGTGGTGTTACCCCAAGGGGTAGGGGTTTGTAACAGTCCCTGGTTGATTTTCTATGTAAATAAATTAAGACCAAGTTCACGTGACACATATTCCAAGTTGAAAGTTGGGTAAAACATATTGATGGGTATCACTGGCGATCAATTTATGGCTATGGAAATTGGGAAAGGAAAAGTGGCATTAATTGGCATTTTATTTATGAAATAAAGGAAAAAAGGAGAATAGGGAGATGAAAGGTCACAAATTTGCATGAGAGGGAAATTGAAGGGAAAATTAAGAAAATAGAGGCCTTAATGATAAAAAGGCGTATGAGGATCAATTCACGACTTTTATTGGTTTAGATTTTTCCAGTTCAATTTTGAAGCTCTCTTCTATTCACTCACTCTCTCATACTCTTGCACACTTAGACAATTATTAGAGCATGGTTGGAGCATCTAGTTTTCACTTGGATTGGAGAAAGAAGGCAAAGGAAAACATGAAAGCGTAAGGGAACATGTGGATTAGCGGCTACAACTGGATTTCTTTGCAGGTAACAGGTTGCATGTGTGATCTCCTTGTTGATTTTTGGATGCATGGTATATGCATGTGATTATTCGGTTATGTGTTGTCATTGGCATTACCTAGATTGACATTGGTTTTAGCCTTGCATTTCCATTTCCTAGATAGCCATGGTGTTGTGGGTTTTTCCACTTGATTGTTTTCTAATTGGTGCTCATAATTCCTTATGGTTGTGGGTTGGAACAAATGCTCTGGAAGCCTTGAAACAACTTGGGTTGAGTTGCTAGTCTCGTAGTCTAGGTTGGGACAAACACTCTAGAGCCCTTGGTGAGTTGAGTTACTAGTCCCTCGAGTTAGGTTGGACAAATTCTCTTGAGCTCTAGAAGGATGTGGGTTGAGTTAATAGTTCCTTGAGCCCTGGAAAGTTTGGGTAGAGACCGATCTCGTTGGTGTTAGTGATGTCCGACTATGAGGCGGAATCACTAGTTGAGGATTGAGGTGGTTTGGCCTCTAGAAGCCCTAGCTTGGTTTTGTTTGGTTTATTCCATGAGATCCCACATTCATGGTTGGAATATGGCACGAGGGTGATTGGATGAAAGATAGATTTGGTTTAGACCAATCTATGGTTGGGTGGTATGTGGATGTCCCTAATTTTCTTGGTATTTTCATATGTTAATATGAGACATTTACAAATTGTGATCTATGAGTATTTGTAGCGATTATGTTGGTGATATTATGGCTGAGTTACCATGGTTTCTATGTTGGTTATGTGATGTATATTACTTATGGATCTTGACATGTTTTTATGAATGTACGAATGGTTGATGAATGCGTGGACTAAAAAACGTTATTGCAACTATTATGAAAGGTCATTAGATCATCTTGGTGATTCTCAGATAAGTTTCAGACTCTTATGATCATATATTCATTCATGACTTGTAGTTTACATGTTCTCCATATGTTTAACGAAATGATTGTCATGTTTAGGCCTGGTTAAGTTAAGTTATTGTTCAAGTTTTGTATGTTCAGCATCGTCCTTATGTCATTTATCATTTTGAAAAGTCTCATGTAATTTTGGGCAAGGGTTTGGAGCCTGGCCTGGAATTGTGGCTCAGATCTCAAGACCACAGGCATTGAACTGAGCAGTTTAGGTCACAACCGCATGGAGCAAGGCTTGTGAGTGTGGCTGGGGGCCTTCAACCACATGCAGGTAGTGTCAAGGTTGTGGTTGAGAGTCTATGCACTGAAAAGCAACCCCAACCTAGGGTTCAGACACCTAGGGTGGTTATTTGGCAACTAAGTGTTCCTGTAGCCTTGAAGGATGTTGTGAGTTGTCAGTTTGTCTTTAGTTGTAAGCCCCACTTCCTTTACTGAATCTTGGAGGTTAGGTCATGTCATGATAACTCTTTGTCTCATGTTTAACCTGATAGGCCATTGAAATTGGGTAAATTTGGGAGGGGTGGTTACATTTTTTAGTGTACATTGATTCACTCTAAGGAGGAGCTACTAGACTTCTTTGTGGGTTCTAAAGACCACACCAAGGGAAGTTTGGTATCAATGGACAAATGGTGGAGCTAATCATGGAGGCTGACATATAATTCTTGATAGGATTACAACCTCATTAGAAGGAGGTTTCGATGTGACCCACCTAGAGTCAATTGATGCTCTAGGACGGGACACACATATATATTGCATGGGTATTAATGCAGTGAGGGGTAGGGCCATTTAAATCAACAACATATGGGATGTTAGGATTTGGGCTTCTGCAAACTTGATTTTGTAGATGTGTAGGAGGATGACTTGGCACAATATTATTGGAGCTTAGATGGGGATTATTGAGGAGACAATGCAAGGCTTCCCTTTCATATGGACACACCTAATGAGGGCTAGCTTAGTGGACCAATTTTTCTGCTATGTGCATAGAGAGATGATAGAGTTTCCATTTGTTTCCATAGTTTACAACCTTTTCTTCAAGTATGTAGTACTTTTGAGGCCCCATAGTCAAGTGGATGTGCCCCCCCTGCATAGTTGAGGATGAAACAATGGGGAGGTTTGATGATTTGGGAGGGAGGAGGTGTAATTAGTAGGTTCTAGACATTGTTCATGTACAAATGGTGGTGGATGACTCCCAAGATCATCCCAGTGTTCTCTTATATCAGTATGACCCTAACATGGTACTACCCCTATGAAAAAGCCTAGGAAGAGATGGGCATGTATGTTGATTAGTTACATTTATGTTATTTATTTATGATTTTATTATGTTGAATAAAAACTAAAAGGTACATTATATGTTCTTGTAGATGTAGATTCATGAGGGAGGGAGGTCCCTATTGTATGAGAGGCTACACAAGGGAGAGTTTAGGTACATCACCCACCTATGATTCATCGAATGAGACCAACTTCTACTAAGTGATAGGATGTGGAGAGGATAATTTGGTGGGATCAACATGATGATGAGGCTAGGTCATCTCAGACATCAATAGTTGTGGCGAATGAGATAGTGTAGGATTGGGAGATCACTTGGCTTTAAGAGGAGGTATTCAAGATGTGACGAAAATATGCATAATTATGATCCTGGATGGCAGTTCTTCTTTGATGGGTCCCTGAGGAGGGATGTGATTCTCTAGGGGAGGATGTGGTGGAGGGATACATTCACTTGGAGCGAGAGTGGTGACTGACATTGAAATGAGTTGTAATGGTAGAAAAAAAAACTATACTAGCACTAATGTATAGAGGTGTAGGGGGAGCAACCCCAAGGAGAGGTGGCGATGGAAAGGAAATGCCTTTGGAAGCAGGGTTTGTCAGATTTTTCCACCATAATGATGATGATGTATATGTATATGCGGGAAGGAGTTGTATAGTTTTGTATTTGGCAAGGATGGGTGGGACCCATGTATATATTTTTTGATGGAGCCATTGTGATGGATGTTGATGATTCACTGTCATGGTTCACATGTGTTGGATATGATGATGTTTGTGGTTTTGATGATTTTTGTGTTTATTCATGTTTTTACATATGATTTATGAACCAAATCCTTAATATGTATTGTTATAATTATGATGAATGACATGTTAGTTTAATAAATGCTAATCTAGGATATCATTTGTGATGTTTTCCACAAATTGATTATGCCATCTACAAATATGTGTGAATGTAATAGATTCAAATTTCATAAATAATATCCAAAATTGTAAGTATTTTTGAAATAAGCACAAATCACATACATAGAAGACATTGTGTAAATGCAAGATGACGAGTTGGGAATCAAGGAAGACTTAAAGGTGATAAATGTGAAGGTTGGTGGCATTGTATAAAAAATCAATGACCACAATGTATTCTACTTTTTTATTTGTCATTGACCCAACATAGATGCCACTTAAGCGAAGTAGATTTTGAGAGGGTGAATAAATGGCCCAAGTCGTAGATATGAGATTCTATGTCCATTGAATAGCACCTTGAGTGAAACTCATGTGACATGTTGGTGAATGATTCATCTAAAAAATATAATGGTGGTTGCATTAGGAAAAATGGTATCGTATCCAAGTAAGAAAAATAGAAAAACAAAAATATGTACAAGCAAGAAAAGAAATTCATAAGGCTAACTATTAGGGCTAAAACTTATTAAGGTATATCCCATTGACAATGTCCTTAAGGAAACTGCCATTAAAATGGGCTAAAATGTATTCTCCTCATGTGAAGCAGTGTTTGAAAATTATGGACCTTTCCACAAAATTTCAAATGTAATAGGACCCAAGGTTTCCTTGGAAACATCATATGCTAGCACATGGTCACCCTTGTTGAAGGGATGAGAGTTAATATTGTTGAAAGAATGAGAGTTAATATTGCGATCAAAAGTGGCTTTGGATTTTTCTTAATGGCATCATTATTTTAGAGAAGAGCATCAATCATTGTCAAATGTTGCTAGTGTAATGAGGCACTGCTCCAATGCAGTGGTGTTGGGTAGAAGATTTATGACAATACATAATGTGAATACATTACACTCAATGGATAACATAACCTACACCTTGTGAACAAAATGGAATGGGGTAGAACCAGTGGCAATTTTCACTGATGCACAATAATCATAAAGGAAATATAAAGCATGTGATGCCAATTAGTTTTGTGGTTGTTCATCATGTACCGTAACATTTTTTTAAGGAATTTGTTGA
Organism: Pinus taeda; assembly: GCA_000404065.3. Taxonomy (NCBI): domain Eukaryota; kingdom Viridiplantae; phylum Streptophyta; class Pinopsida; order Pinales; family Pinaceae; genus Pinus; species Pinus taeda. The sequence goes on from APFE030146317.1 coordinate 150,145, forward strand.
CAACTTCCACCTATGCATCTAATTAGTTCTAGTATGGAGATGAAAACTCATGGGTGAAGCTAATGAGAGATGAGAGTTCTGGGAAGGTCTCATTCTTGAAGTGCTTTCTATGGTTTGAAACAAGCTCCTTGGGGAGCCAAAAAGAGTGATAACATGATTAAAGAAGAACTGTGTGGTGGTATTAGCCGTGTTATTGAAGGTGAGTATGGGTAGTCGATGGTGACTACAATATACTTATGGCCATTATTAGGGGGGGAAATGCATGTCATAAAATCGATGTGCCACAGACAAAATGGTTCAACTATGATGACTGGGTGTAAGGGAGCCAGTGGCACTAAGATTTTATGGCTGAAGAGTTGGCATTTGGTGCATCACTTAATAACTTGAAGCAATCACAAAAAGTGTAGGCCAAAAATATCCAACATGCACACTTTTTTAGTGATGGACATCCTTGAAATAACTCCCCACATGCTCCATTGTGAAAACCGTTGAGGACACATTCGACTTCTTCTAAAGTGAGGTGTTGATCCAATATAGTGTGTACTCCTTGGTGATAGAGAACATCTCTGATGAGGATGGATTGGGGGGATTGGTGATGGAAGTGTTAAAAATAATCTGATGATAGGTCAAGAACTTTTTTTGGGTGCGAAGATAGTCAAGGATGTTGCCTTAAAAAGGCTCATTAGAGGAGATGATGAATAAATGTTAATCTAAGAAACGATTATCAAATAGATGGTGCTTGTTGTTAGGCGACAAGTTAATGATGAACTCGATGAGGATGAGTGCCTTGTTACTCTTGGGAGAGGCAAATTTAAGATCAAAATCTTGAAGAGTGACGTTCCATTGTGCAAAATTTCCATCCATGAGTATGTGGCTAAGCAAGTAGCACATGTGTTTGGAACTTGCAACAACCTTTGTGTTTAGAGAAGAATCTTCGGCGAAAATCACATAGAGATAATTTTGTCGACGCATTTCGAACCAACCAGTGTGGTTCATCATCAGGACAAGTTGAAGATAATGACACAATTCTTGAACTTCATGTACCAAAGGAAGGATGAGAATTTATACTAATTGTAGTTAAGGGGTGGTCTCAACAACTTTTTTCTCACATAGTAAATGACATGTTCACGGTCATCGTCCGCTTCCTAAACTAACGCCCCAATAATTGTGATGTTTGATGCTAATTAGTACAAGATTTAATTCTTTGTGAAATAATAGGGACTAATGAGAGGGTCCTTTAAAAAGGCACATTTTAAAGTGTTGAAGGATTTTTGAGCTTCATTGTTATGAAACCAGCTCAAGAAAAGATAGAAAAGATAGATCAACACCTTATAATTCAGCCTCTTTGAGGGGGAAACCTCCTTTACATTACATAAATGAATAATTCTTCGATGATACAAATGAAAATACCTCCTTTCTATATATAGGAGTCTAAGGGGTCATAACATAATCAGAGCCGACATAACAATAATAATGTAAGGGCACAATAATAACAATAGGGCACTACATGGGTACATCAATATAATAAGGGGGTTGTACTAATAACAATAAGGGGTTACACTAGTAGTATAGGGGTCTAACATGCCCCTCTCCTTCAAAAGGCGTTGTCCTCAACGCTTGAGTAGTTCTTGATGCTTTTGTATAAAATTCTTGTCCTCCCATGTGGAATCTTCAGCGCGTAAGTTCTTCCACTTGATGACATACTCTGAAATTGATCGATTTCGTAGCTGTCGAGTTCTTATTTTTTGTGACTGCTCCAGGTTCCAATATGATTTTTCCTTCCTCTTCAATTTTTGGCAATATTGTTTGAATTGGGATCTTTTGCAACTTTTGAATAAGTGGCCATACTTCTTCGTCCTTCTTCCATTCATCCTTGCTTCGTTTATCCAATCTGGTTGGATAATAGAAATAGCACAAAACAATGTTTCCACATCCTCATCCTTGAAGAGTCTTCCCATTCGGTAAGGTCGCCATTTTTTAAGTGCATGTAGTATTGCCAACATTTCCTTCTCATAAATAGCTTGCTTGAGATGTAGCAGTAAAAAAACCCAATCACCTACATCAAAACATTTTTCACTACGATGTTGATCTACCTGTTGTTTCGTTTGATTTTTCACCGAAGTGGGGTTATCCTTAAAAAGTTGGAGAATTTGTTGCTGATGCTCGATGTGATCTTTCACTGCTTGAACCTTTTTCTTCTTGATATGTCCTTCTATCTCTAGAGTTTGAGGAGTGGTAATTTCTTCCAGTCCTTTACAAGATATGGTCGGATTAATTTCTTGATGCTCGATGTGATCTTTCACTTCTTGAACATTTTTCTTCTTGATATGTCCTTCTATCTTGATAGTTTGAGGAGTGGTAATTTCGACCAATGAGTTACAAGATATGGTTGGATTCATTTCTTCTTTCTCGATGTGATCTTTCACTTCTTGCACCCTTTTCTTCTTGATATGTCCTTCTATCTTGAGAGTTTGAGGAGTGGTAATTCTTGCCAATGCTTTACAAGATATGGTATGATTCATTTCTTCTTTCTCTGGGGTGGGGTCCTGGCATATATCCTCTTCTTTTGATGATTCTTGATCCTTTTCCTCCTCCTCTTCATATTCTATGTAAAATAATTTCTTCTCAGCACACTTATGACCTTTAGTGCATTTTCTATCACAATTGTAACGAAGCCCTTTTTCTCTTTTCTCTTCCAATTGTTGCGGTGTAACCCTTGTAGGTTGTGGAAGGCTAGGAGAAACAAAACTTCCATATTTATAGTTGTGAAAGGTATGCTTCATAATTTTGCTTTCCACTATGTCACAAAGCCCTTTTACACTTTCCAATTTTTGTGGTGTTGCTCTAAAGAAGGTGTTGCTCCTTGTATCCTCATAATGTGCTATCATTTCCTCCGTGAAAATTGACCACGTAACAAGTCTTTTACGAGAACAAAGCCCTTTATACCATAAAAATTGATCCTGTTCTAAATATGAAGATGCAATACATACCTTTTGTAACAGTGGTACACCATGTAGATCAAAATATTGCTCCATCTGAAGTATCCAATTTGCGGGGTCCTTGACATCAAACTTCCTCATCTTGCTTTTTCTTGATTTTAGGAGCTCGATCTTGAAATGACTGTAACTCTATACTTTCGGATCTTTAAGTTCTGAAATTGTGACCTGTAGTATCCCTCTACGTACTATTTCCAATGCCACTAGTCTGACCCCAACTGGATTCTCCAATGAAGAGTTATGCCAAATCTCCCACAGTGACCTGATTATAGACTAATTCAGTAGAGCTAACTTATATGACGTGCCACGTGTCCGTGTTTCGACCTATGGCTTTGAAAAATATATACAAGAAACTACAGTCCGTCCTCTTTCTGTATCTTTTTACAAAATTTCAATCCGATGCTCAGAGAGAAAGTTATGATGATTTTCCCCAGGTCACCTGTTTGGAATGTAATTCAGGAGTCTCCAAAAATACCAACTTCCTCAGATCATATCTCCGCAAATATAGTGCTAAAAGTTCTGAAATTCGGACCCGAGATTCAACACTATTTCTTCTCAAATGGGTTTTTTTTTTTAGCTTGTAAAACGTCGCAAAAAACATGTTATAGCGAAAATTCCACGATGGCCTGTTTGGAGCAGCGAAACCCTAGAATCCAAAGCTCTGATACCAAATGTTATGAAACCAGCTCAAGAAAAGATAAAAAAGATAGATCAACTCCTTATAATTCAGCCTCTTCGAGGGGGCAACCTCCTTTACATTACATAAATGAACAATTCTTCGATGATTCAAATGAAAATACCTCCTTTCTATATATAGGAGTCTAAGGGGTCATAACATAATCAGAGCTGACATAACAATAATAATGTAAGGCACAATAATAACAATAGTGGGCTTCTATGGGGCACAATATAGTAACAATATGGGCACTACATGGGTACATCAATATAATAAGTGGGTTGTACTAATAACAATAAGGGGTTACACTAGTAGTATAGGGGCCTAACATTCATTTTCCCACAGAAAAGGGATGTCTTGACATAAAATATGTAAACATTCACGAGTGCAAGTGGCACAATCTAGGACAAAGCGTTCTAAGAAGTTGGTATTTTGTCAGAGACTCTATAACTTGCATAGAATTTTTTGATGGAGAAATTTTGCAAATGGTTTGCACTTTAATGAAATCCACCATGATCCCTTTCTTAGAGACAATGAACCCAAATATTCATCCAACATAAATGGAAAAAACACACTTGAGAGGGTTTAACCAATATTATATTGATGACATCATTGAAAGATAGTGTGCAAATCCTTGAGATGTTGAAAATAGCCACATATGTATAAATGTTCTTTGTGAAATAGATTTCTATGTATTTGTGTGACTGTGTAATTCAGGTGGAGAAAAAAACTTAGTATAAGTCGTGCAATCTATCAGATATAATCTAAAGACAAAGATCAATCAATACTTCAAAGTTCCAAAGTGAAGTTCCCATATTAGGTTGGGCCTTGCTATAAGTTTGTTTTAAGTAAAAACACAAACACCAGACACCTGAAACATCAACTGATAGGAAATGGGTTTGGTACATAACATTTATGTTAGTGTCGACATAGAGCATTTCGAGAATTTGAAAAAGAAGGCGTTTTTCCTGCTTTCCTAAATCCATAGCTAGAAAAAAATAACAATAAGTCATTTCCACCATACTCTGTCCCCGATCCAAAATATGTAGTTCATGAGCCAGGCTCTTTAGCCCATATTGGAGAGTGTACCTAAAGAGTGACAAACATAACCTTGAGTCACACAGGTGTACTTTAAGCCGCCTATTCTAATTGATGTGATTCAATCAATACATTTATATATTGAAATGTGAGGAAAAAGGTGGCGTGTGTTGGCTACCATGAAGGGAGCATCTACGAACTTAACATAGCTCCATGTGTTTCTTACATTGCTTCAAAGTTGTTGAACCTTGAATCCCCAATCATTGATCTCTTGACATATCAATCATCCAATATCTTGATCTTCCAATCCACGATAGTTCAAGGTTCCAAATACAATGTTTTTGTATCATATTGGACCAAAAGCATTGAAACTATCTGATACCTCAACACCCAATATCTTAATATCCCATGGAGCAAACTTCGGCTTACGAAAATATTTATGTCTACTAGGATGTGAAATTATCCAACTACCAAGGGAAACTCATGTTGGGCATTTTCTAATGTCTTATGTCGTGGTTAAGTTCCAAAATTTTGATATGTTGAAAAACTGATTAAAGAATCACTTGAAGGTTGAAATTTGATATCGCAAGAGTCAATGTCAATAAGTTGTGGGTTATGTGTTGGATATTTCTTTGTCAGATGCCAATCTTATCAAGGATTGTTAGTATCACGATTTTTGTGAGTGATGGTTGTTTGATAACATGACACTCGATAGCTTGATAGGTTGACTAAGAATGTCATATCCACATTAATATATATGGAAATTTGCAATGTAATGAACAATTTGTGAAATGAATGATTTCCATGGTAATAAAATCTAACTATGAAAACTTCAATTGAAACAAATTTGGGTATATCTTTGAACTTCACTTTACTTCTTCCATTTTACTCTGGGTTTTTGAAAATAATTCTTTATCATTTTTTGCAGCAACTCTAGTTAGTTTAACAAGTAATTAAATAATATTACATGTTTCATTCTAACTATGATTTATTGTTTCAAAACAAAGATTCCAATATGATAATATGATGAAGAAATGGTAAAGTAAATAGTTTTGGTTCAAAGAGGACATAAAAAAATTCCAGAATGTGGCCTTCTTCCTAGATATGTTGAATATCATTAGGGCCTAGAATAGAATGGCGTCTATAAAATTAAAGGAAGTCAATTTTGAAGATGAACTTGATGATAGTTTTGACAATCTTTGAATATAGTCATGAAATCTGAAGAAGTAAAGGAAGGATAACACATATAAGATTAATCATCTTAGTGATTAGGGTAACAAAAAATGCCTCTTCATAAGTACTTGAATTCTTCTCCACATGCAACAAAATAAACTACAAAATATTCATGTAGAGAAGCTGTTGAAGAAGATTAGGAAAGAAAATTCTTTTAATCAAATTTGAATGTTAAAAAAAGTTATCTTTGCAAGAATAAATGGGGGTTGGAAACCCTGTAAGCAAGACTTGACATTTTTATCAGTTTGAGTATAATTTTGAAGACTTGTAGATCAGAAAATCTAGACTTGAAACTTGTGCATTTCTATTAGGGTGCAAATAAGGATTGAAGGCTCAATGGCTAGAAAATTTGTAATTCATTCTTGTATACTTTTATCGAGTCAATTTTAGATTGAAGGACGATGGGTTTTGCTTGAATTTGATATTGAGGAACTATTTCTCAAAGATTTATTACAAGTAAAAGCCAGTTCATGATCAATTTGTCAAATTGTGCATTCATGTCAATTATTTTATCAAGTTCTATTCATTATCGGTATCGCTTGATGAAACATTATAATTTGGTTGTGAATTTGGTTACAAGGATATGTTCTAATATCAATTTATGTATAACTTCTTCTCATTTATGTAATTTGAATATGTCAGTGTAGTTTATGGTGGAGAATAATGAACTTTTTGTTTTCCATGAATTTTATTTTACTTTTGTAAAGTTTTTTTTTAAAGATTAAGATTAGATATAATATTGCATGTGCATAATTAAATCACAATACATCTGGGATTTATAAGCGCTTGAACTAGCAAGTCTCCTTTCAAGGTGCAGTCTATTTGGTGGCAACTAGGCCCCTATACTGGTGGAAATCACTACACCAAATGAGACAAAATTTGATTGGGACTTGTCATTGAGTGATTCTCCCTTAGTTGGCAGAGGAATTTTTTTGCCTATCAACACTTGGATGAATGAAGAGACCACATAATAAGACATGAAATAGAACATGACAAAAGTCCTTATCTTAAAAGGATGGATAATCTAGCAAGCACAACATAAGGGTAACCAATATATTATCCACCACAAGTATCGAAGTCACTAGTATTAGATCCTATAGTAAAGATAATAGTCCATTATCAGATAATAAGATCTTCTAAGATCGACCATTGGGAGGTCAAGGATGAAATAACTCACTGTTGTTTGGTTGGTAAGGTCCAACAACTAGGAAGGAAGAAGAGGGCTCTATGATTCACTCTTTGTATGACCAAAGGTGTTTTATAGCCAATGGGAAAGAGTTATCTCTTGATATTTTAACCTTGAAGAATGCATCGATATTAATGATTTATCTTAACAATGAGGGTTCATATTTAATTCATCATGATAATCTAAATGCAATGCACATTTTATAGAGCTTCATTTATAGACCATGGTGATTGTGTCAAGTAATATAAAATAATGAAGAAAGCTTGAAATGATGGAGAGTGCCATTAAAGCATAATGCAATATTAGTAAAGTATTGCAGGAGATGTGGATGAAATTTGAGTTGATCATATTGACATAGAGAAGGTAGATAGAGAAGATTAATTATCTATGATTATGTCAAAGGAACAACAAACAAAGTGTCTATTGAAGCAATAATTTGATATTTCCAAAGGATATGATCATTGGGGTTCTCCCCACGTATTGGTTATGCCACTGGTTTTGCAGATAATACCTTTCCACTCAGTTGTGCCTCAATTTCTTCTTATTTTATGTGTTTTAGGTTTGAACATTTATGCCATAGTCAACTATGTTACCAAGTCAATTTGTTTCAATATCTATAATGGACTTATTTGCTAATCCCCTAGATACATGAACTCAATATGAGCAAAAGAAGTGATTTGTGACAATCCTTTAATGTTTTTTTTTGTAAATAGAGCAAGTTGATTTATGCTATTTTTCAAATTATTACTAGTGTATTTACATCTCTGAATAAGAAAGTTCATGACTTATTTATTTACTTGTCTTCAACAATAATCATGTGTTTTGAATATGAGCTTCCTTCCACATATGGCTAGATTTACTCGTCTGGCGATTAATATGATGCATGGAGCTCTTGATCTTTTGTGATTAATTGAAAACATTATGCCCTATTTGGTTTCTTCACTCATATGAAGTCTAACCTTAGTTTGTTAATGAAAAATTCCATAACCTAGAAAACACATGCGAATCATGATTGATTCAACCAATTCCTCTCTTTATTTCGATTTATTATTTTATGATATAAAATCTAAAGCATTATTATTTCATTAAATATATTAAAATCAAATAAAAAATACCCTTTAACTTAAAAAGGGTAACTCTAAAATAAGAGAAAAACCACAAAAGTAAAAAAACACTTTTCAATTGCTCCAAACAACAATAATGCTTATACGCAGTATGCCCTAAAATTGCTTCTGCTTGGCTAAGAGTTTGTTTTCCTCAGACGTAAGGAAACATATTAATAACCCAAGACTCAAATTGCTTCTGCTTGGCTAAGAGTTTGTTTTCCTCAGACGTAAGGAAACATATTAATAACCCAAGACTCAAATTGCTTCTGCTTGGCTAAGAGTTTGTTTTCCTCAGACGTAAGGAAACATACCAATGAGTTATATTTTAGGTGTCCTGGTTTTCCTTGAATAAGAGTAATGACATTCACGAATAACAACTAAAAATAATTGTCCTCACTGCTAATTGACAATTAAATTATAATAGATTTTCCCACCATATAAAAGCAATAATATTTATATACCATATTTAAAAAACCTAAAACCTAAAAATTTAAAATTCAATACCACACTTCAAATAAACAAATTTTTTTTTAATAAACAATTATATTATATATATAAAATTTTAACGTTTGATGATGCATAAATATTATATATATTTCATATAATCTGGTGAATCGATAACCTATTTGATGTAATATGGAAGAAATTTAAAAGCAAATCTTTCCATCACCTTTATAACATAAATTAAAAAAAATATATCCTACAACTTAAAAAACAATACATTAACACCGCTTCAAAATTCTAGAGCAATGGGAATCTTTGCCCACAAATTCGAATGCCCGAAATTTTAAATTTAATTGATTCGCAATTTCTGGTTTCGAAGTGTGGTTGAAATCAATAACGATATGAACGGGTGGTTGATGGTTTTCCATGGAGTAGTTTATAGTTTTCTGTTATCGTATTCCCCTTCTTGTGCGCATGCTCCGGTGTGGAATTCTGAATTCTGCTCCGAGTATGCATTGCAATTCAATATTTCTGCCTCTACTCCGAGTATGCATTCCAACTCAATATTTCTGCCTCTACTCCATCCCTTTGTAAATATTTTTACATCTTCACATGCTTGGCTCAATCTGGGGATTGTTTCATGACTCTTCATTTCGTTTCTTCCGGCCTTCGTGAATCCGGTGTTACATCATCTAGCCTCTGCGCATTGATAGGCGATTACAAATAAGGTGTGCGTTTATTTTTGGATAGTCTGGTTTCTTATCTAAATTAGCGCTGAATGATGGCAAAACTCCGTGTAAATGATTGATGTCTTTCAAAGAAATATTTCTATGAATGCAAATTTAGGTCACTTTTCAGTGTAATATATTTTTTTGGTTTGTTAGTTTATGTGATTTTTGATGATTGGCCCTATTAATTTGTGGATTGAGTAGCAGTAACCCAGAACTATTTAAGCCATCAAAATCACCTTGTCCTGGGCCATACTAGTTCCTTAGTATAGCTGGATTTTTTCCCATAAAATTTTGAGCCAGTGTCCTTGAAAAAAAAGTTTTGAAAAGTGACCTTTACATCATGAGTCTTTTAACAGAACACCCTGTCACCTGAACATTCAAACTAAAATATTTTTAATGAAAAACAATATACCCTTTTTATAATCATTGCTCAAAAAAGCTTATAGTTACTGTTTTAGAATATTCCATCTCAGTATGAAAATGAAAAATGAAAATGAAATTTTAATGTTCATGAGACTAGATATAGTCTATGGGACCACTAGCTTCCCTCATTTTTGCCTTTTGCAATTCAATCATTTTATTATTCAAATTAATGATGAGCTGACCCAACCTTCTAACAGTGCCCTCACTGAAAAGACACTGCCAAGGAACTGATGTTAACATACATCACATACCAAAATGAAATGTTTTTTTCGATTCCAGAAGTGCAAAAAATACACACCCATCCTTCCCAAGCTTTTTTAGGTCTTTTCCATCACCTTGTTTTGCACCGTAGTTGATGCGAGTTATTTCTTAATTGAGCAATAAGAATCTTTGCTCTCCATGGAATGATAGCTCCAATGTACTCTTTTTTGTTGGAGATCACAAGTGGGGTTGAATTCTTGAACATAGTACTTCTTCTTTCTACCCAACTGTTTCCCCATATACAATTACGAAACTTCTCCATAACAAAACTCTTTAAATCCTTGCTATTTGTGGGACATGCATTGAGGTAAATATTTCATTTTTACATCCATTTGTTGTTTTGTCTCATCCATGATTTCTTTTTTTCACTCATTGCTTCATTGAAGATAACTTTAGGCCATCTACCTTTTTCCCATTTGCTCAATTCTTTGTAGATACCTTATGAGACGCACCATAACAATTTCTTTGATGGAAGTTGCTCTTGTTTCACTCAACATTATCTCATAAGAAACCGAACTTTTTATTTTAAAGTTGCTCATGATCAAGCGTTTTTGGATTTTCTCAATTTGCTTCCATTTTGAGACAAGGATGTTGCCAGTCCACAATTCACACCCATATAATATCAATGGACAAACTAGGAGCCCAAAAAGCACTTTAATTGTTTTTCAATCCCATAACTCTGCCTCTCTACATCTGTTTTGAAGAGCATACACTGCTTTCCACCCTCCTAAAATTCTCTTCTTTTTGCAATGCTCCCAATTAAGTTTGTTGTTGAAATCAATCCCGAGGTACTTGTATTCATTTACTTCTTCAAGAATGTTGCCTCCAAAGAAGAACGTATGTTGGCTCTGCTTCTTTTTATTTGAGAAAATCATTATTTTGGTCTTGTTGGTATTGACTTGCATCCCCACTGCTTCACAAAAATGCTCAAGGGCATATAGATGCATCTGCAATCCTTGGGCTGATTTAACAATCAATACAAGGTCATCAACATATAGAAGAAGCTTTATCACAAACTCCCTCAACCGAACACCATCCCCACCTTGCAGATTTAGCCACTCTTCTAATTTATCAATATATAAACCAAAAAGAGTAGGGGATAAAGGGAAACCGTGCTTGACTCTGATGTCACTTTTAAAGCTTTCTGAAATGCCTGCTAAATTCTAATTTTGACTTTCACCTCTTCATAAAGCCTATGGACAACAACTCTGTAATGCAAATGTATTTCAAGTTCTTCCATTATACTCCACAACTTATCTCTAGGGACGTGTCAAAAGCCTTTTTGAAGTCAACAAAGCAGCAAAATACTTCTTCTTTGCCCTCCCAAACCTTTTCAATAATGTGTCTCAACGTGATACCATGATCTACTGTAGAATGTTTTGGCCTAAAACCTACTTGCCCTTTTGCCCTCTTTTCTTTGACTTCCACCCATTTATTGATTCTATTTTCTACCATGCCACTGAAGAGCTTTGCAAACAAAGGATTGATCATAATGGTTCTATAGTTGGAAGGATTATTAATGTCACCACTTTTAAAAAGGGGTATTGCTAGACTAGTTGTCCAATCTCTCGGGAATCCTTGCCGAATGATTTTGTTGAATATTTCCATGATATGCGGTGCAAGAATGTTCATTCCCCACTTTAGATATTCTACTTGAAGTTCAACCAAATCATTTGCCTTTCCCATTTTCAACTTCTTAATTCCTGTCTCTACTTCCTGTAATGTGAAAAGCTTTGTAGTTGTGTTGATCCTGGGAGGAGGCTCCTCCTCTGATGCTTTCTCATAGAGTTGTCTTGCATAGTCAAACCATTGATTGACTGTAATATTATTTTCAATTTGTTTCTTCCTTTGCTGAAGTTTTTGCCAAAAAAGCTTTGGGTTATTCTTGCCTAGATATATTAACTCTTCTCGCCTTGTTTGCATGAACTCATCTTTTTTCCTTTTTAAAATCTGCTTATATAGCTTTACATTCATCTTCTCCTCGCCTGCCTTTTTCAAGGTTTTGCTTGCCATTTTGCATTCCTCATCAAACCAAGCATTTACAGGAAAACAATTTGATTCAGATTTCCTACTTTTTTGCTCTTTTGCACTTCTCAAGTGCACTTTGAATTATATTTGTTAACTCATGACTATTGGGGCTTTGGGAACCACCCTTCCCCTTCTGAGTTGATCTCTCCAAGATTGCTTTGAAGATAGTGCAATTTTCTTGTGTTAGAAGAATTTTTCCCCTTGATATTGATCGCCGAGAACATTGGGTTTTCCTCCTATGTTGTCTTTCTTCTAACTAAGAAAGCTTTATATACATTGGGTTATGGTCTGATTTTAAGTCCCACATATGCTCTCCAATCTTAACTTCATCTATCCTTTCTATCAAGCTTTGTGAACAAATAATGTAGTCAACAACACTTGGGCCATTGTATGTGTTGCAAGTGAACTTCCCAGACCTTTTCCATTTATCTAGACCATTGCAGATAATTAAGTTGAAAGCACCACACAATGTGCAACACTTACAACACTACAGGATGATGCCTTCGTCTATGAGAAGCCACTTGTGGAGGAATATACCAAGGTGGCCAGGGCTTGCACCTGGCTCCACAGCTAGGGAATTTGAGCCTAAGTGGGGAATATCACCACCTCTGCTCAAGCATTGAACCAAGATCCTGTTGAAAACTCTCAGCCCAAAATATTTAGTTTTGAGGAATGAATTAGTTTCAAGTGATATGTTTTCTCTAAATCAGATGTGTTGTGTATTCATGCCATTTCAAGTTGACAAAATAAATGGGTCAAGCCTAAAGTTTTGAGATTTGTTTTGCTTTCATTATGTGGAACGTAAATTAACTCTCATAAACGTCTGTATGAGGGGATAGGATTTAAAGGGCATGCTTCTTCCTTTAGGTTTTGAGGGTGGTTAGGTTCCATTGAATCTATCACTTGCAAGATTGAGGATGACAATTTTCATGAAAACAATTGCAGAATGAGAGAAGCTCTACCATTAAATTCACTCAATAATGCCATTTTTTCATATGAACGTCTATATTGATAGTCTTTCTCTGACTATCAAAAGGGCATGATATACGTTGTATTTCTATGAGCAATAAATGACATTTGAATTGCACTGGAGTCTTGGATTTTTTTTGTTTAAAATTATGAGACATTCTGTACTCGCTGTTGAGATCATAAAATAGTGGATCTATAGTGGAATCTTCAATAAACCCTAATCCAGTACAACAGAAAAATATAACAATACTTTGAACACAATAGAAATGAATTCATACCATTTGCTTGAAAGAGAAATCCAACACTAGAGAAGATGGTTGTCCAAACAAAAGTATTTAAGAGAGGAGTGCTATAAGTAGGATTGCCATTAAGCCTTTTCTCAATAAACAATTGGAGTAAATGATTTACAAACGAGAAGGATGGTGTTTTTATACGCTTGTTCCTCCCTTTAGATTTAAGGTGCTAGCCCCCTAGAGGGTAATTAGGTGTGGGTGAATCACCCCTATGCAGGCCCAATAAAACCACTAATCCCTCAATTATATGGTCCCAAGTGAAGATTAGCCATAACTTGACACCTGCCATTAAGTTGAAGAAAAGGCCATGAAAAATAGTAAATACATTGCATTCACAAATCAACACGACATATCATCACAATACCCCCCTTAATGCTGATTCGAGGGTCATCAAGATTCAAAAGGCATGACACTCATTGAAAAAACCTAAGTTACCAAGATTCAAATATGGATCTAAATCTATTTGTATTCGGATATGGTGGGGCAATAGCAGGTAAAAGCAATATAAATATATTTTAATAATTAAAAATAAAACTTACATAAAGATAAAAACAATATTATTTCTATCTACATTTGTAATATATAAAATGATATTATGGCTTGTTGGAATCGCTTGAGTGGTTGAGTGATATGATTTGTAGGTGGGGTCAAATCCTAGGGTTGGTTCTTTGTGTGACATGTTGATGTCTTCGTAGGCGTACTATTGTCTACATCGGAGATTTACTCTGATTATCATCATTAATAATGGTAAAATTATGTTCTTGTGCATGAATTACATGGAAAAAAATAACTTAAGTGGTTGAGTGATATAATTTGCAGGTGGTGTCAAGTTTTAGGGTTGGTTGTTTGTGTGACATGTTGATACTTGATGTCTTCATAGGAATACTATAGTTGTTGAGAAGTGTAGCTTGGGAGGTACTCCCACAACCCCTGGGGTATTGGGTTTGGGAGGAGTTGACCCACGAAAAAGGTGTTTTGTGGGCTGTGTATCCTAGTGGTGGGCTTTGGATCCAAAGTTGTGGGCTAAAGACCCAAAGGAAAATCATTGTTTATTCTATTGTTTGCAAGAGGGGCATCTTTGATGGACTAAAGGGCACCTAAGACTATAATGGAGAGGGCTTATGTTAATGAAATTAATTTTATTTCTTATGATAATTGTGTTTGACTCCACTAAGAACACTATAAGAAGGAATGAAGTTGAGCTCATTGACACACATCGATTGAACATCATCTAAGCAAGAAAACAAGCCAAGAGAAGGACACAAACCCTCAAGAAGGCCAAGCTGGAGTAGAAGGACGAGCTTCTCTTATGTTTTGATCTGATTTGAGGTGTGGAGGGTTGGACGAGTTTAGTTTTGGTATGGTCCTATGCATAAAGGGCTGTGGATATCTCTGTGAATAGGCCGAGCTAATTTCTTTGGCATTAAGGACGGCCGAAACCCTTAGTTTTGCTGAACAAAGAGGCATTGAGGCTTGAGGAGTTGTTGGAGTAAGGGCTGAGCTCCCTCAAGGTATTGCACATGAATTTAAGGGCTGAAATGTGTGGTAATTGCAAATATTTTAGGTTTGAAGTGGTCGCAAGTAAGGACGGATCCTGAGGTAGCCGCAAGGGCCTTTAATAGGGCTAAGAGGCCTAAAAAATTGTGTGCACAGGGCCGAGACTTTTCAAGACTGAGAAAAGATCATTGAAAAGGTATGTGACATTGTTTTCTATGTAGATGAATGCAAAGTTTATATGGTGTAAGTCTGTCCTTAAATGAGGGATAGGACAATGTGCTATAAGGGTTGATATACAGTGGTTTGAGGGCTGTCATGTTGGCATTATGATACAGGTATGACACAGGTGTTGTCCTTGATGGCAACTCTCTTAGATGAAAGATCACAGTATAGCAGGTAAACAACAAAGAATGAAGAAATAAAGGTATACGCAGGTTCACGATTGACCAAGCCGCGTATACCCGCAGGTTCACTATATACAAAGGCGTGTATAACGTACACGCACTTTCATAGAAGGAAAGGCACGTACATGTATTGGGTATTGGTATTTGGTCCATGGAATTTGGTTCGAGGTATTGACCCCAGGTATTGGGTCCAAGGTATCGGTCCTACGTGGTTTTGGACCATGGTATTGAGAGAGGCCTAAACCTATATGAGGAGAAGATCATTAGGCCAAGGGGTAAAAAAATGTGCAAGGATTGAATATCTGATGAAGTGTGAGATCTAGTATGCTGGTTATGGGTTTGTGATATTTTGCTTGATCTTAACCAAGGATGCACCCATGTGGATGATGATGAACGATGGATCGAGATCTTAAGGCTTGGAATGTTTTATCTTATGTGGTCTGATCATGGATAGACTAGATCTGAGTTATTGACGCATGTTTATTCTATAAATGTTATGATCTGGGTATGATTGATGTCTGGAATAGCTGCAAAGTTATAAGTTAGTATTTGCAGATCTGTACGTGGGTTCGCTTTGGTAAAAGCATGTATACACGCTGGTTGGTTTCATCATAGTAACGTATACATAATGAAATATGATATTTGAATTTGCAGATGGTTTTGATGGTTGTTGCAGAGTTCTAGGTTTTGCTCTGTGGTCTGGTCACTGTGTTCTGATGATAGGTCTTAAGTGATTCAGTGTTCGGTGATTCAAAATTGAATGATTGGTTGATGCAATGGTTGTATCGCAGTTGTGATTGATTTCGTGCTTTGATGTTATTGATGGATCTAGTCTGAAAATTTATGAAACGTGGTCCCTGGAGGAAGAGTGAAGGTTGGAGCCTTCAGTAGGCCAGCGCCTACGTACTGGTAAACATATTAGCCAGTACAAGAGCCAAGGGGTTGGAGCTCCTTTCCAGTAGCAGCTGGAAAACGAGAGAGGGTGGTAGCCTTCTGTAGGCCGACGCCTACGTACTAGTAAATATATCAGCTAGTACAAGAGCTAGGGGGTTGTAGCTCCCTTCTAGTAGTAGCTGGAGAACGAGAGAAGGTTGTAGCCTTCTGCAGGTGGGTACCTGTGTACTGGTATGAGTCTGCGCCAATACAAGATTGTAAACAGGTTTTTCTTATATTAAAGGAAGACGACAGTAGGTGGTTTTTGTCCCGCATTGGGTTTCCACCTTACATCATGGTGTTCATGTGTGTTTCTTATGTGTGATGATCTGTTCTGTTTCGCTGCACTTGTTTATTCTTTATATGGTTAATGAAGTTCTAATGCACTAATTAAAGATCAACATATGATGGATTAACTGAATCATAAGTTTACTGGATATACACTAGTTGCATTAAACACAGTTGCGTGTACACGCAGGTTCCCTTAACTAAAGTAGCGTATATGAATCAGAGTATGAAATGAAAAATTTATATTGATTTGCTAACACTGATTCACCCCCCCCCCCCTCTCAGTATTATTTCCAACATACACTGTGAAAAGCTAAGGTATAAAGGCTGCTTTTTTTTTTCTGAATTCAACAGTAAATTCATGGTGTGAGCGGACTTTGGTTGAAGCCTATGAACAATGAATTTGGAATAACGTAGTTATTGTGAGAAGGTAGATTGTTGAGGTTGATTTGAGCAAGGCTTTTGGAGCAACAAAGGACCTTGTGAGCAGCTGAGTGCAGAGGTATTGGAGCAACATTATTCTCTATGAGAAAGGGTGGCAAAGGACTTTCTAGGTACACCAGGAATAAGAGGACCAAAGGGCTATAAGTGAATGAGCACCTTCAACAAGTAAGTAATTGTATTTGTTCTTGTTGTGTGGGGCTTGGGCAGACTGAGGATCATAAGTTGTTGATTTCATGCCCAAGTTTTCCTTTAATCAGCGCTAATTGTAAGGGCCACGATCCCTCGTACAGGAGCCCTATGTTTGTTGTATTCATGTTGTAATACAAACAAGTTTTGGGTCAGCAAAAATATTGTGTACTTTATTGGTTCACTGCTGTTACATTTCCGTTGTGAAAAGTGCTGATGATGTTTAGACATAAACCTAATTTTGAAATGCCAAGGAAAATCAACAATAGTCCACATCGAAGATTTACTCTGATTACCATGCATCAACAATGGTAAAATTTATGTTCTTGTACATGAATTACATGGAAAAAAATAGCTTGGGTGTTTAAGTGATATGATTTGTAGGTGGAGTCAAGTCCTAGGATTGGTTGTATGTGTGACATATTGATACTTGATGTCTTTGTAGGCATACCATAGTCTACATCGAATATTTACCTTGATTAACATCCATCAACAATGGTAAAATTTATGTTCTTGTGCATGAATTACATTGGAGAAAAAATATAGTAATATTAAATAATTAAAGTATAATACCTATAAATAACAAATCATCTAATACATTTGTAATGACAGATGACAATTATGGATGATAGTGGAGTTTTAATGGGATATGGTGGGCAAGGGTGATGGTAGTCTATGTTCTCAGCCATTTGGCCTAGGCATGCAAAACCTTGCCATGCACATGGGGAATATTGCTTGGGATGATGGTAGCAACTCTGTGGTTTGATATGGTGGATGGCTCATTTGAGAATCATTATTTTGCAACTAAGGTTTTTATTCAGACTGATTTTATGGCAAAGACAGGAGCTCTAGTGCAAGGACATAGATTTTTTTGGAGAAACTCAGTTTGAAATACCCTTAATTTTTGGTCGATTGGGGTCATTTGCATATTTCTTGGTTGGTTGTTTGAGATGGGAAGATCCTCTGTTATTTGGAATTTCATTTT
Source organism: Pinus taeda (assembly GCA_000404065.3). Classification (NCBI taxonomy): domain Eukaryota; kingdom Viridiplantae; phylum Streptophyta; class Pinopsida; order Pinales; family Pinaceae; genus Pinus; species Pinus taeda. The sequence goes on from APFE030146317.1 coordinate 168,266, forward strand.
GTTCCTTGCTAGTTTAATTTCTTCAGTTGATGACAAACTTGGGAAACTCTCTTCATTCTAAATTTCTAATACAATAAACAACAAAGAAGCAAGGCTAGAAGAAAGAGAAATAGTTCAATGGCCTTCTCCTTGGCAACGAAAGGAGTCCTATGTGTGGTTAGCATAATGAACCAGGTGATAGACCCAAGGCTTGAGGATATGCTTTTAGGTTTTGGTTAACCTTGCAGTCTATCATGAGGTGGTTCTCTTTGTTTACTTCTGTCCCATCTGTATTTTTCTCTTCTGTCTTTCTTTTGGTGTTATCTATTTGCTAGGCTTTTTCTAGGCGGAATCTATATCTTCTATGGGCTTTTTTTGCCTTCTGTGTTATGAACTTCCTATCAACTTACAGTGTTTGGCCCACTGTTTCTTTTAGATAATGCTTGGAGAAGGTCTTTTTTGTTTATTACTTTTGTAGGTCTTCTTTGAGTATACTCTTGTGTTTTTAGGTGGGAGCATTCTGTTTTTTTCCTTCTCCTTAAGTTCTCGAATCCCTGCCTCTCTCCTTAACTCCCCATGTAAACCTTCTTTTGGTGCTTTATGCTTAAGATTTTCTCTCTCCTCCCTTTAAATGCTATAAATTGGTCCTTTGGCAACCATGGTTTGTTTGAGCTATTCTGGAGATTGCATGGGAAGGAGGAATCAATTTACTCCCTCCATCTTGTAGGTTCAACATTTAACGGAAAGGTCTGTTGCCATTTATGTGTTCTACCCCTCCTCATATTTGAAGGGAAATTGAAGAAATAGAGCGAGAGGCTAGAATTAAATGACATTTCATCATTGATGCTGATGTAGAAGAAGAGGTTGGTGGGTGGGTGCCAAATACTGGCAACACCAAGACCAGACAAACAAGACACTTGTAGATTGTGGACATTTATTGGTAGCTGAAAACCATAATGGGAAAAGTTCTAGTAGAACACTCAGAAATCCAATAGGAAATCCTCTTATGTATTGATGAAAATTATAGTTTTAAAAACCAGTTGGCCAACAAGGTAATGAAATTAGACATAAATCTGGTTTGGGGATTGGTTGGTACCAGTTAGGTACCAAACCAGTTGGTGTAGTACCTAATTGATACCAACCAATCTGAATCGATTGGTTTTGCTTCAAACCCATCGATTCATCAAAAGATACAGGTGGTGAGGAGGGGGGACTTGTGGGTGGTTTTTTTAGGTGGTTGTTGCTATTGCTATTGAGGTTGTAGAGGAGTTTGAGAAATCCTCAAACTCTGAGCCAAATGATGTTTATATAGCTCCTAGTGATGATCTCATGTCTAGTAGTGGTGATGAGTGATCATGTTGATCAATGTTTTGTAGTAGGCTAGTGGCCCAGTAGTTTGACTTGTAGCATTGTTTTTGGACTCTTAAGGCCATTTAGAGGCTCATTGATTATGTATTTTGTTGATGATATGTATTGCATTTGGTGCCATTTTGATATATGCACCCTTACATGGTATATAGATTAGAAACCTTTGCATATTTTGTCTCTAATAGGTTGGAATCTTAAAAATAATTTATTTCATTAAAAATTAATTATTTTATGTATTCTTTCAATTTTAGTTCATTGAATCTGATTCGATCTAGTTTCGGTTCGAATCTCGGTTTGATAGGTCACCCATTCCAAAACCTAGTTTTGATTTTCAAAACTATGGATGAAATCCAACGACACACAAGGAGGATAATTGACAGGTGTTGACCACTAGAGTTGCATTTGAAGATTTGTCAAAGACTCTGTGACTCAAAGTACACTCAGAGCATTTTTGCACCATCAGATTAGTTAGAGTTCCAGACTTCATCAGGGCTTTTTAGCCCCTTCTTCTTCTTCTCATCATTTTGTTTTTTCAGATTCTGCAACCCTGTGGGGACATTGTAAAATGATACTAGTATGATGAAATAGAGTCATGTAACAGGCCTAGGTAGCTTAGGACTTTACTAGCAAGTGAGTTCACTCTAGGGAGTTTTTTTTCCTTAGCTAATTATTTGTTTTTTTACAATGAATAATTAGTTGAGTTTTTCTCCTAGATATACCCCAAAGCTAGAGTGCGGCTCGATGGTAAAGTCTTAGGTGAGTCCTAATGTCTAGAGTCAATGTATATTACCATACTAGATCATCTCTAAAGTTTTGCGGAATTTGGTTAAGCCTAGGTGCCATTTCTTAATTGTTAAAAATTTCTTGCAGGACAGGGTTTTTAATAAATTTTTTATGTAAGCTGTAATAAGTGTTGTCTATAGAATTTGTAGGGGGTATGAGTACTCAAAATTAGACCTCTACACCTCAAATTTCTACTAAGACACACTTTGAGGGTCAAAAAATGATTATTTACCCCTCAAAAACCACTTTTTCTAAGTTTTGGGAAAAACTGGCAAAAAAAATTAGCTAGAAATTAATAACTGAGAGAAAATAACAGGGCTAGGTAGCTCAGGACTTTACTAGCAAGTGAGTTCACTCTAGGGAGTTTTTTTTTCCTTAGCTAATTATTTGTGTTTTTTTTTTTTAACAGAGTCGGTTACTTTTGTATTATAAAATTCAAAACCATAGTTCTAGTACATAGATATCGGGGGTTTGGGCAAAGAGGATCAAAACCGAGTGCGCAGACCCATTATCCTCTTTTCTGCCTCTGTGACTGAAATTAAAGAGAAAACGGCTATATTGCCTGACGAACACACCACATAACCGACAAAATTTACAAACCATAAGTAATTAGGGGAGTTTCTGAGTGACCGAGTCATCAGGGAGGGGGTCTCTCCTGGCGCCACTAGCTCTTGTGGAGGTCTCAGCTTGGTAGCTTTGAGCAAAGGCTTTGATCTGCTCTATGGCTTCTTCCATATGGCTGCACCTACCCTTCAGATTTTCGATTTCAGCCTTCTGTTTCTCTAGTTTCTTCCTCTTTGATCTGGTGTCTGCTTCATAATCATCCTTCAGGTCACTGAGCTGCTTCACGAGTCTGTTGATCATAAAAGTATGGGTTTTGCACATAGTGCAGTCTTTGCTGTAGAGCCTGTCGATATTGATGGTAGGTTCATTGGAATTTTGTTGATCAGGTTGATCTGCCATGATGTGAGAAAGACTGTAAGTGGCTGAGCAGAGAGGAGAATGGAGGGGATCGGGGGAAAGGGAGGGACGCGAAGAGGGATGCTCAGACAGGAAAGAGAGCTGATGAGGAGGGGACTGGGAGCGTTGGAGGGTGAGGAGAAAACCCTGCGAAGAGGAACCGGGGTCTCTGCTGCGAAAAACACACAAGAGATCAGAGGAAAATAAAATCACGATACAGACACTAGCTTTTACCAGAGACAGAGAGCGGCGAGCTGATACTCGATAGGCTGCATCCAAGAGAAATCTACGCTTGGTGGAGTCACTGAAGAGGAGCCTAGCATTGATCTGAACTGTGGAGAGACTGAAGACCGGGCTGCTATAAATAGATACAGTGAAACTATCCCGATGCTTGGCCCAGCTCTGAGAAAATCTGATCTTGGGAGGGGAGAGATCCTCCTGAATGATGGCGCTGCTGTCTATGAGCCTGCGGAGGTGATGGGCTCGTTCGTGCCTCCTGATTCTGGCTGCGCTGCTCTGAGACTGATTCATGCTGAGACAGAACATGATGATCATTTCCAGATCCTGAGGGTGGATTGTGGTCCTTAGCTGCCAGTTTGGGATCTCGAGGCGAAAAGGAGGAGAGTAGGGAGATTTGGAGAAGGATCGAATCCGCAGAAGGAGATGCCTGAGGTGACGTGTATGCCTGGGTGGAGGAGCCTGCCTATGGAATGATTTTTTCATAAACTTGATCATTTTCCTTAACCTGACCTGTCTGCCTTCCTGTTGCGTTGTTAGCTTGTTCATCCGCCTCTGAGTTGTTTTCTCTGAGAACATGCTTGAAGGTGACTTCACTGATACTCCTAATGTTCTCCATTATCCTTCCTTTGACTCTGTTTAGTGCAGTTTGCTTGAATTCTTTCCCTGAGGACATGGACACTATAATGATTGCGGAGTCCCCCAAGATGAGAAGGTTTTGGAGGCCTAAATTTCGGGCGATGGAGGTTCCCAAGAGGAGGCTGTAGGCCTCAGCTTTGTTGTTGGTCATGGATCCCAGACCCCATTCATATTTGACTATGATTTTCCCTTGGGAGTCTTTAATAATTCCACCAGCCCCGGCTAGGCCCGGGTTATTTTTTGATGCCCCATCAAAGTGAAGGGTCGGCCTTCTTTGTTTTTGAATCCAGTTTTGAACTTCTTCCTTAGTACCTCTCAGCTTCAAATCCTAATTTCCTTTTCCTATGTTTGACTTATTTTGGATTTTTGCTTCATAATTGAATTTGCTCATCCATTCTTTAACCTTTGCATCTGTCTTCTCCGAGTCAGTCTGGATGATACCATTGGTTTCAATGGTCTCAGAAATGAGCGCTAGCGTTTTGGCTATGGTTCTAGAAATACAGGGCTTCCTATCATTAAAAATGCACTTATTTCTGGCAATCCAAATCTGCCAGCAAAGATTTGGGGGAATACTGTTCCACATTCTTGAGGCTAGGTTCTTTCTTTTGTTGGTTTGAGGAAGACATTTCCCCCAACTCTTTTGAAGGGTAGCGATCTGATTGGGAAGTTCTCCAGTGTTTAGGGGGCTGGCTATGAGATTCCAACAAGTTTTTGCAAAGGTGCACTCTATAAACAGATGGCTACAACTTTCCTCCGCCTCCCTGCACATACAGCAGATTGAGGGACCTTGGATGCCCTTCTTCCTGAGGTTTTCCGCAGTAAGGATTTTGCCATGAAGGAGGGTCCAGTTGAACAATTTAACCTTAGGCAGGCTTTCGGTTCTCCAAGCAACTTTGTGTAGGGACCAGTTATTTATTGGAGGAGCATTCTGGAGGGCTCTGTATCCCTCTTTGACCGTGTAACAACCTCCACTGGGATCCCAGATAAACTTGTCTTCTGACATTCTGTTAGTGGGAGCTGAGCCAATGAGAGAAGATTTGAGGTCAGCCCAGATGTTCATGAGGTCATTGGGGAGGGCGAGAGATTTCCATCCTTTCCAACAGTTCTGTTCCCACAGAGAGATGTCATAGAGAGTTTTGAGGTTTGCCTCCCTCATCCATTGTTGCAGGGGCCTGAACTTAGGGAGAGCACCTCTAGCCTCCGAGCCCATAATTCTGTCATCCCAAACGCTGATTCCTCTACCATTGCCCGGTGCTCTTGAGATATAGGGTTTGAATTGGGGGAGAGATTTTTTGATAAGCTTCCATACAGGGGTGCAATGTCTGTCCATAATAGTTTCAGAGAGGATATTGCTATTGACCCCGTTCAGGTATTTTTTCTTGATGATCTCTGTCCACCAAGACCCTTTTTCACTAAGAATCCTCCAGATCAGTTTGAAACCCATTGCTATGTTTGCAAGCCTTGGGACTCTAATTCCCAGCCCTCCTTTTTCTATGGGTAAAGTGACCTTGCTCCATTTAACCAAGCTGAATTTTTTGGTGTCTTGCTTTCCTCCTTGCCACAAAAAGTTCGAATTATCAGCTCCATGTGCTTATGGATGCCTGCTGGAGCAAGAGAGGTGGCAAATTGAAAGATTGGGAGGGCTGAAAGAACAGCCTTGATAAGAATTGTTCTACCCGCTAAGTTGAGCCAATACATTCCCCAGCTCTGAAGCTTCCCTCTCAGTTTTTCAATTAGCTTTACCCATATCTCAGATTTGATAGAGTCCTTGGCTAAAGGCAGCCCCAAATACTTGAAATGGGACCAGTTCCCTTGGGCAGGGATCTCCATGATTAAAGAGATTCTCTGGGTTATGTGTCTTGGGACATTCCAAGTGTAAATCATGCACTTGCTGTTGCTAAGTTTACCTCCAGAGGCTTGGAGGAAGAGGTCCAAAGTTTCCTTGAACCTTTTGGCCATCAGACTTGAGGCGCCCCCTATTAAAAGGGTATCATCCGCGAAAAGGGAGTGATTAATCCCTTTGGCTCCTCGGACTATGTCTATCCCTGTTATTTCCTTTAACCTTCGCTTGTACTCCAGATGCAAGCTTAAAGTTTCAGCCATGATAATGTATAGGAAAGGAGAGAGCGGGCATCCTTGCCTCAAACCTCTTGAACTCTTGAAGGCGGAGCAGGGCCTACCATTGATGAGGGGAGCTGTCCAATTGGAAGAGATGCATTCCATGACCCTGCTGGTGAAGTGCTTGGAGATACCAAACTTCTTCAAAACTGCCTGCAGGAAAGAGTGGTTAACCCGGTCAAAGGCGTTCACCATGTCGAGTTTGATGATCATGCCCCTTTCGTTTCTAGAAATACTGCTGTGAATAGCCTCCTGAATGAGGATAACATTGTCCGTTATATGTCTTCTAGGGACGAAGCCTCCTTGATTCTCCGAGATGATGGAAGGGAGAATTTTTTTGAGCCTGTTTGCCAAGATCTTGGTGATGATTTTGTAGGATACATTGCACAAGGATATAGGGTGGAATCTATCAAAAGATTGGGGGTTAGGGTCTTTAGGGATGAGGGCCAGATGGGAGGATTTTATGCTGCTGCCCATTTTGCATTTAGTGAAGAAGTTTTTTGCCATTCTAATATAATCCTTCTTGATGATTTCCCAATGAGTTTTGTAAAAGGCCACTGTGAAGCCATCGGGGCCAGGCGCCTTGTCTGATGGCATGCTGAGAATTGACCATTCTATTTCCTCCGTAGTGATTTCCTTGTCCAAATCTGCACTTTGGGCTTCTGAAATCTTGTTTTCCGTTATGTTGAGGAAATCCGGATTTTCTAAGTAATTAGGATCAGCAGTTAGGAGGGTTTGGAAATGCCTGGACGCTGCGTCCTTGATCTCCTCTTGTTCAGTTAGGACCCTTTCTTCCACCTTTATCCTTTCGATGTTGTTCCCTGCTCGCCTTAGCTTGAGGCTATTATGAAAAAAGGAGGTGTTTTTGTCTCCAGAATTGAGCCATAGGCATCTATACTTCTGCCTTTGCTCTTCCTCTTCCATTCGATTCTGTTTATATAGTTCCTTATACAGATCATTTTCCTTCCTTTGGTCTTCTTCAGTATCTTGGACGCATTCTTTTTCTTGATTCCACTGAGCTAGCTTCAGTTGAAGATCAATTTTCTTTCTTCCTTGCTCTGCTGCGAATTGCCTTGCCCATTGCTTGATGGCTGTCCGAAGGTGTTTGATCTTAGTTTCCCATATGAAGTGAGGGGAGCCCGTGATGTCCATGGCCCAGTGATCCTTGATCAGCACTCTGAAGTCCTCGCTTCTGTCCCACACTTTGTTATACTTAAAGGGAATCGGCCCCGTGTAATTCCCTTTGTCCAAGCGCAGTGCCACTGGTTTGTGGTCTGAAATGTAGCCTTGGATGACTGTACTTTGAATCCTTTGGAAGTTGGCCACTATTCTCTCTTGTGCCAAGATACGATCCAGCCTTTCTTTGATATTGTTTTTTCCGGTCCTCTTATTTGACCATGTAAACCGTCCATTTTGGGGTGGGATGTCGACTAGACTGTGGGCTTGGATAATTTCTTCCAAAGCTTCTCTTGAAGGATCAGCATAAAAGTTCCCTCCCATCTTCTCTTCTGCGTTCCTTATTAAGTTCAGATCACCTCCCAGGAAGATATTCCTTTCCTGTGCAGTCACTAGATCTGAGGAGATTGACTCCCAGCACGAAGCTTTCTCTCTAAAATGAGGGGGGGCGTAGACATTATAAATTGAGTATTCTTCTGTCAAGGTTATGTTTTGCATGTCTAATCTGATCCACCATCTGTTCTGCTTGAAGTCTTTGAGTTTCCATCTATTTTTGTTCCAAATTGTCCCTATTCCTCCTGAGGCTCCCACTGCACTTATTGCTATTCCTTCATAACTTCTACTTCTTTTCATGCTGTCTTTGAATTCTTGTTCAGTAATTTTGGTCTCCTGGAGTAGGAGGAAGTCCGGTTGTTCTGATTTCAAAAGGTCACGGACTGCATTAGCTTTTAGGGAGGAGCCCATCCCCCTAGAATTCCAAGAGATCAGGATCATCATTTACCTTTTTAGTGTGGGCCCCTAATTTCTCCTTCATCTTCTCTCCACTTCCTTTTGTCCTGTCTAAATAAGTGTCCATTGGCTGTTGGGTCCCCGTAGCCATTTCTTTTGCAGCTGTCTCATCCCTTATCTCTTTGTTTGACTTTCTTCCTACTTTTCTTGGAGGATCAGTGGAGGTGATGTTCTCTTTCGACTTGTTCCTGGTCAGTATTCTGCCCACTAAAGGGGGGGGAGCTAGGGGGGGAGGAAGGGGTTTCCATGGGACCTTTCGGGGAAGGGGGAGGGGAGGGAGGGTCTTCTGCCGACAGGAATTCGAAAGGATTGGAGGAGGAAGGGAAGGAAGGATCATTTCCAGAGGGTTGAGAGGGGGGGATAGGGGGATCAGAAGGGGGTTTTGAGAATGCTCCTGGAGGGGGGTTTGTTTTTTTCCTCTTGACTGTTTCCCAGGCTTCTTCTGGAGTTTCTGCATTGTTATTAGGTTCTATTGATTTAGATTTACTGCATCTATTAGCAAAATGCCCGTATTCATGACATACCTTGCACTTGAATGGCAGCTGCTCGTAGTCCACTTGCTGAATATGCGTCCACTGGTCGACTTTGAGTTTGATAGCTTCTGGTAACCCTCTCCCCAGATCGACTTCAACGCAGATCCGTGCGCATGCGTGCATATTCTCCTTGGGCTCAGATCTATCAATGTATTTCCCAACAACGTTCCCGATGGCTTTTACAGATTCGTCTCCCCAGCAGTGTAGAGGCAGGTGGGGAAGGCGAACCCAGACCGGGACAGCGTTGGGAACATCCATCTCAGGATCGAAGTCGGGGGTCCATCTGTTAAGGTAAAGACCTCTGGTATCCATAAAATACGGCCCGTTCCGGAAGATGAGATTGCGATCCTCCACTGATTCGAATAGGAAGGTGAAGAATCCCCTTCCACAGAACCTTATTGCTATCTTTCCTTGGACCATCGAGTTCCAGTTTCTTTCCACCCAGCGCTGGACTGTGCGGGGAGAAGGCCATAGTCCCGTGAACTGACCTACCAGGCCTCGTTCTGCTAGTGCAACAACAGCTCTCCTCGGAAGGGCTGGAGGGAGCGAGACTTCCGGGATTTCATCAAGTTTTTTGATAAATTTTGAAGCAGTAGGGCGGATTTTCTCCGAAGCATTCTCAGGGATGAGCGAAGCAAAGGACTTTTCAAGGTCATCATGATCCTGAAATGGAGGATCCATGGCAGGGAAGGGCAGCAGCGCAGAAGGCGCTCCCGCGAGAGGTCAAAGGGAGGGCAGGAGGCCCTGAGGAAGTGAGGGGCAGGAGGCCCGGTCAGACAGCAGAGGAGAGGCAGCCCAGCAGCAGAGTTGCCAGGCGCGAGTGCACAGAGGGAGGTCAGGCGCAGTAGGGCGCGGGGTCGCCAGAGCGCGCGGGCTTCTCAAACTCCAAATTTTTCCTAGCCTAAAGGTAGTGGGCTTGGCCCGGTTCGGTTACTACTCGCACGACGAGCTACGACCTTGCTCGGGATCGAACATAAGACCGGTCCGTCATGACGAGGCCGACTTTACCACTACGCCACCTCCACGACCTTAATTATTTGTGTTTTTAACAATGAATAATTAGTTGAGTTTTTCTCCCAAATATACCCCAAAGCTAGAGTGCGGCTCAATGGTAAAGTCTTAGGTGTGTCCTAGTGTCTAGAGTCAATGTATAATACCATACTAGATCATCTCTAAAGTTTTGCGGAATTTGGTTAAGTCTAGATGCCATTTTTTAATTAAAATTTCCCGCAAGACAGGATTTTTAATAAATTTTTGATGTAAGTTGTAAAAAGTGTTGTCTATAGAAGTTGTAGGGGGTATGAGTACTCAAAATTAGACCTCTACACCTCAAATTTTTATTAAGACACACTTTGAGGGTCAAAAAATGATTATTTACCCCTCAAAAACCACTTTTTCTAAGTTTTGGGAAAAACTGGCAAAAAAATTAGCTAGAAATTAATAACTGAGAGAAAATAACAAGCCTAGTTAGCTTAGGACTTTACTAGCAAGTGAGTTCACTCTAGGGAGTTTTTTTTCCTTAGCTATTTATTTGTGTTTTTTAACAATGAATAATTAGTTGATTTTTCTCCCAGATATACCCCAAAGCTAGAGTGCGGCTCGATGGTAAAGTCCTAGGTGAGTCCTAATGTCTAGAGTCAATGTATATTACCATACTAGATCATCTCTAAAGTTTTGCAGAATTGTTTAAGTCTAGATGCCATTTTTTAATTGTTAAAAATTTCCTGCAGGACAGAATTTTTAATAATTTTTTTATGTAAGCTGTAATAAGTGTTGTCTATAGAAGTTGTAGGGAGTATGAGTACTCAAAATTAGACTTCTACACCTCAAATTTCTATTAAGACACACTTTGAGGGTCAAAAAATGATTATTTACCCCTCAAAAACCACTTTTTCTAAGTTTTGGGAAAAACTGGCAAAAAAATTAGCTAGAAATTAATAATTGAGAGAAAATAAAAATTCTCTCCAAGTCGAAAATGCTAAAAAATGAGGTGGAAATTCACAAAGTTTAAAGTCAAGTCAAAAAAGTGAGTCCTCGAATCAAGGAAGCTAACCACTAGAAAACTTCGATGGTCCTTAGCCACACTGAATTTCCCAACGAATTCACACTTTTTGAGGAAGTGGGAGTTAGTTGATTTGAATCTCCTTGAAGGCTGTGTAGAGGCTATAGAAGAAGTTTGAATTGCTTGATGGGAACGAGATAATTTTCAATGGGATCACCACCTGGACCATTTGGACGAGTTCTATCATTGGGATCTCATCCTATTTTTCTATTTAAGAGAGCCTTGAGCTCCTCATTTGTAACAATGCTAATTCGATGCTTAGATGACCTACTGGGCTACTGGTTCTGGCAAATTTTGTATTCTATTTTTCAAATCTAATAAAGGAAAATACTTTGGGGTTTATACGATGTGGTGTTATTCTTCCACTTTTGAGGTATAATTGTTTCAATTTGTGCTTAATGCTCTACATGTGCTAAATCAATTTATTATTTCCATCTGCTAGGCTTTGGATTAATTGATGTAAGCTATCTTGCGTTAGTTTTTGAGCTAGAGGACCACTCTAGAGGGAGAAGCACTAGAGGGTTTTTGGTTGAACACCTAGCCTCAAAATGGGTGTGGGGTATGTTTCTGGTTTAACGAACCCACTCCCAAATCAAAAGGAGCAAGAACCCACATTGATTTACTTCTCTCAAAGGCTGATCTATAGATTGAAAAGGGAGTTTCTATCCTAGATCTCTAAGACATCTTATTATTAAATCAAGATTTTCTTACCCATTAATGCAATTTCACTGAATAATCTAGCTTTATAAAGCTTAGTCGAAGGGTTAAAACCCTTCTTGCTTACACAAGAGCAGAGGTGTCCTCATCCTCTTGTGGCTTGCATTTGTATTTCTAAATTCTAAGTGTACATTCTAACTATTTTTTGTGATTATTTTCTCTTGCTTACTATCTAGTCTTCTTCTTGATGTTTGCGTAGTTTCTTGTGGAAGATTGGGGAGTGGGCTTTTGAAGGCATCTGGAGGGGATCCATAGGTTGAGGCTTGAGGGATCAAGAAGTATACATATTTGAGACCTCTTTCTACCCTTGTTCGTGGATAAAGCCTTCTATCTCTCTCTTTTGCGCCAATATTCCTTTTGACTTCTATCTCCCTCTTTTGTGCCAATATTCCTTTTGAATATTCGGAAGTTGAGCCATCAAAGTTAGACCCCTTGGACGAAAAGTGAGCTGCCTCACTTGAAGAACTTTTTCATTGTATCATTAAAGCATTGTAATATTTTTTCTCATTTCCATCTTGTATTTTGAGGAGGAGTATTTGCTCTCTAAACCCTTTGTTGTAAACCCTCTTGAAGATCTAAGTCCCTCATTTCCCTATAAGAGGGCATTTCTAATAATAATAAAAGAAATTTTCCTTTTTGGCGGAGCTCGGGGATTTCCCCTTAGCATCCTGGTCTCCTCATTTGGAAGGAGGATCTTTAGGTGAGTGGTGGCTAACTTGTTTCTTTTGCTTTGCTAGTTTAGTTTATTTACTTGCTCATTTCATCATGTAATTGTTCATTCACATGCTAGATCTCATCTCTAACTTACATGTTTCATTGGGCTATTTAGCACATTGAAGTACTCTCATTTCCTTAGCTGATTTACTCGCCTAGATCTGATTTATTCACTGCTGATATAACTCATCTTATTGCTGGTACATCATTTACTTCATTGTTTATTTCATAGTCTAACTTGTTTGCATTCCACATATTACAATTTTATGCATGTATGACATTTTATTGAGCTATGCACTATCAACTCACAAAACAGTCTTTTCATTAAGCACTTGTATTAACTTTGCATCTCACTCTCATTTGCAAGTTTTTTTTTGTTTCTCTAAAATTCACATCCAAGCATAAGCTTGGTTGATAGACTTTTAGGAAATCTTCCTCAACTTTCATTCTATTACCCATGATTTGAGTTTGGAGGAAAGGTAAAACGCATGACCTCGTAGTTCTCTTGCATGGCCGAGTCCCTTGTAGCAACGAAGGCATGCGGGTTGTTTTGAAGAACTAGGTGGATATCATTAATGAAGTTTTAAGCTTCTCCAATCTAGTCTTCTTGCAATCACCTGGAGTCCTTACCAAGTTAAAGGAATTGAGAGGAAGTAACACCCTAGAAAAGGCATTAATAAAATTAACCAAGACCACTTTACTTCACACACTCACCTACAACTTTGGTTCACCTTGCATGTAATTGGTTAACATTTAAGCTCTTTCTCAAATACATACAAGTCGAATTGTGAGCATCTACATTTATTTGCAAGCCCTTCATTTTATGTTCTTGTACTTGTCCATTTCATTTACATGTTCATAATAAGTTTCTTTGATGTCATTATATCATATTTGAGCAATTTCACTTTCAAGTACAAGCTTTGTTTTCTACTGTGGTTTTTCACTTGTTTTGCAACTTCCACATTCTTGAAACTTGTTGTAATTTGAAAGTTGTATTTTATTGCAAGTATTGTGATTTTGAGCATATATTTCTGGCAAGCATATTATTATTGTCACTGGTCTACTCACATATACTTTCCTTGCAAGATTTATCTTGTTGAAATCTATTTGATCTGTTTGCATTATTGACGCTTATATGCTCATAGTTATTTGTATTTGCTAATTGTTGAGTTTGTAACCATGGTCGGTCTTCATAATTGTTAATTTTAGATAACAATGGTATGTTCTATGCTTAGCACAATTTACTTCAATGTTTCTATAGTAGCCCAATGACAATTTCCAATTATTTTCAGTAGAAATCACATTAACTTAATCACATTGACAGTAAATGCAGATACAACAAAAAAACATATGCAGAAGACAAGCCAAGACAAGAGAACACCAAATTTGGCGGATGCCAAGGAAAAACCCCTATGTGGGGAAAACCCTTTGATCAAATCTTCTTATTATTATTCAATAGTTCAGCAGAGAGAGAGTACAAAAATCTTGCCCAATACACAACCAAAACAACCCTGTCAATTCTGCAGTCAACTATAGTCAAACTTCAACCCTAACTAGAAAGTCAACGCTAGTAAAAAAAACAACAAAACTTCACCAATGCAGCTCGTTCTTCCTTGGTCAAATTCACACTGAACAGGAGGTCAAATGCAGCCCAAAACAGTTCGGTCAAACTCAGTCAAAGGAGAGAAAATTTGTTGTGATTTTCTGCGGTCAAAACAGAAGTCAACTTGCAGTCAACGCCGATCAATATGCTCAGAAAATATTGATTTTTGTGCCCATAAATGTGACCTAAGGAGATCGAACTTCTGCCCTCAAAACACAGTCAAACTTGATCAATATCCCTTTGGTCAACGTTGGTCAACACTATCCTGAAACTTTGAAAATTTCCACCTGCAAACTGTCCCAGAAATTCATCCTTCATCCACGTGTGTGTGAGAGAGAGAGATGATCACCAGGTTGTACGAGCTAATCTGATTAGGAGAGAGAAGAATAGATGAGTGAGTGATGTCCACATGAGGTGAGAGGTCACTCCAATTTATACAATTCGATGAGGGTGAAAGGACACATCTATTGGGCTTCTTGAGCCTACATTAAGCTGAGGCCGACCTTAACAATTTATGCATGTGACAGAATAAATTCAAAATTTCACTTCTGCTTGTCTGAATGAGATGATCTTTATATCAAACTTGGACCTCTCGAAAAGAGGAATCCAATGCAATAATCATCTCCATCATATGAGCTGTCCCAAGGTGGAATTTGGCCCTAGTTACCAATTTTAACAATAATGTACTTTTGATCACTTGATGTAATTGTATTTATCATTGTAAAGCATATCTATAAATGCCTGAGTCAAAGAAAAATTTATCTTAAGTCAAAGTCCCATTGGAATTTTAAAAGACGCAAATTAGAATTTTTGAAATGTAATTTTTGGCTCCAAAAAGTGACAAGTCGGCTTCCCTCCAATTCAAGTCAGCCTTGGCCAAGAGACATGTATTTTCACCCTAGACAGACTACTATATAAAGGCAATTCGAGCTCCTCATTTGGCAGATTCACATTCCTCACTCAAGACAGCTTCTGGGCAAGCGAAGTTGGTCAGGAAGGACAAAGAAAGAAGTTCGAGTTTCTGTCTCTCCTCTCTCATCAACTCGCACGTGTGGAAATAAGTCTCTTTCTGTGATTCACATCTTTTTGGGGCAACAACTTCAGGGGGCTGAATTTTTTTTGGGTTACTAGGCAGCTTCAGGGGGTTGAAATTCTGGGTTACTGGACAGTTGCTGGGAGGCCGAAATTTTTGCATCAGATAGGCAGAACAAAGTGCTAACATTGGTTTGGGTGACTTGACTTGGAGTAGAAGACCCGGTTTGACCATATGTCTAGGTGTGTCTCTTATTGAACAGGAAGAATTTCTCTATAGAAAAGGTTGCTTGGTTTTTCCCTGCAGTGGGTTTTCCGAGGGTAAACCTTGTCTCTCTTTTGTGCATAGTGATCTCCACTATTTTGCTGTTGAATTTCTGAAGTGTAATTTTTGAATGATATAATGTAATAAAATAAAAGAAGATCTACATCAAAAGTAATTATCAAAATTTTAGAAATTTTGTGCTAACCTTAATTGCACTAGAATATCAACATGGAATCAGAGCTTTGGTGACGAAAGGAAGGTATATTGAGATCACTTTTGCAGAAACCCTAGAGGGAGTATTCTACTAAAGTCCTTGCATATTGGCACCTATGGCTTCCTCCATGAAATAAAAAAACAAGCTAGAGGGAGCATCAAACTTCAGAGCTTGGAAGTCAGAGTAGACCTTATTCTTGCCAAAAACAAAGCATTGGATATTGTGACAGGAAAAACTATTGAATCGACCGATGCAGTTGGAAAGGAGAAGTTCAAAGAGGATGATATTACTGCCATGAGTCTAACAGTAGACTCCATTAAATATCATCTCATCCCCTACATTGCAAAGCATGACACCTCCAAGAAGATGTATGATGCCCTAATAAATCACTACACTATCAAGAATGTTGGTCAGTGCATGAGTTTGAAGAATGAGCTTTGAAATACAAGGATGACTAATGACGACAATATGACTTCATACTTTGTAAGGATTTCACAAATTGGAGATCAAATTTCAGCTATTGGAGAAACCATCTCTGGTCAAGAACTTGTGACTACAACACTCAATGGTCTCCCTAGATCATGGGATGCATTTGCAGCAGGCATAAGCAGTTGGAAAGAAGCTCCTTCATTTGAGCAATTATGGACATCATGTGCTCAAGAAGAAGCAAGATTGATGTCTAGAGATCATCAATATGAAGAAGTTCAAGCCCTTCAAGAATAAGGGAAAGAAGAAGTGTGGACCTTGTTGACCGCACCATGTCAATTACCCTATGGCAGTACACCCTTTTTTCGCAAAAGGGATTTCATCATGTTCTAGTGTTCAGATTATCCAAGATTCATCATCAGTCGACAGTTTGTTAAAGTTGTAAACCCATTCTGCAAGTTTATAATGTAAACGATCTTAGTAAGACTATAATGTATGTAACAACCTGGCTAGCATTCCTCAATCAAAAGACTGGCATATATCTCTATTATTTCAAGAGGTTGTGCTTTGTACAAACATATTCCTATGATTATTGCCTATAACCAGAAATTTATTGGGGAAATTTAAGAGTTTCCTGAGCGGGAGGGTCGATATCAGTCTTGGGCTGTGTGGGTCAAATTGCCTCAAAGGAGTGTGAAGAGACTGGGCATATCAGTTTCCGGTTAGCTGAGCGTATGATTGGTGCATAATTGATAACGGTAACCAATACAGTTTGCTGGGAACAAAATTCTGAGGCCGCACCCCCTTCACATTTGCAAATTAATTTTGTGAGAGGCATGTTTGCACATTACCGGCCAGCATATCATTATTGCTGTAGCGATGGGACTGCAACCCCAAACTTGTACACTGGTCACCTGTGCGATTAGATCACAGCCAGAGTATTTAACTGCTGTTGCATGAATTGCTAGTTGGCTAAGAGATTAAGGTGTGGATGTTGACTGTCAGCTAAAAGTTGAGCTATTATAGTGTCATATTGAATCATTTCTTCGGTTCAGTTGTTCCTGAAGTTATTTATGAAGGGTTACATTCCAGAAGGTGCAAACTAGTGAACTATATGGCTGTAGAAGGTTGTGACAGAGGATTTGAAGAGGGATTAAATATTAGTGACAGGACACCGCTAAAATCACTTGGGAAGATGATCAACATCTTGAAGAATATCTTGCAGACTTGTATATCAGGTTCCTTATTATTGTGCCATCGTTGTTTTCAATTAATGCATGACTTCTTAATGAATATTTCTTACTTCAACTCCAGTATTTCCAGGCATGTACATTTCAGCAAAATAAACTTGGTACACCTGCACCCATATTCTAGTTGTGAAGACTTTGCTCTTGGTCATTAGCAGTGAAAGCTTGCATGCTTGAAAACCATTCATCAGTATCTACTAGAACCCATCAAAGTAAACTTTGAATTTTTTTCCAGTTGCATTACTGGTAGTTGATTATGTACTTGGCTTCTATATTACGCTGTTGCTTTTGGTCTATTGTCTAGGGAATGTCGTGAGCTTATTTCTAGTAGGCAGACACTGATTGTTGTTCATTACTAGATCACCAATGTTTGGCATTGTTGTCTAGAGTTTTGCTATCTTTACATGTTGCTAAATGATGGAGTTTTTAAAACACCTCTTAAATGCACACAACAATACATCCATGGACTGCCATATAGACCAGAGAACAAAATTGAACAACAGATCTTTTTCAAGAGGGATTTATGCCATCCTTCAGAAAAGACAACCAAATGATTTTCAAAAGACGCTGGAGATTGGGCACAAAATATTTTCACTTAGAACAGATTTGAGGCACATGAGGGTCACATGGAAAGTTCTTTCCAAACTTGATGAACGAGATTCCCTCCTTTCCAAAGTCACTTAGTTAGAGGGAAAGAAGTTGATGTGGGCTTTGAAGCCAACCATGCTAGCATTAATACATGTTCTTGGAGGAACCTTGTAAAGGGGTTAGACTTCTAGTTGTATCTTTTCTCAGTAACATCATGAAACTAACTGCCCCTATAGCTCCTTACAATGATGATGTTATGAGGAGAGTTTTTACGCTGATGATAGAAACTTTCCGAGGCTTGGACAACAATGCAGGCTCTACCTTTGGGAAGAAGCTTGATATCTTAGGAGGCATGGCCATGACTAGGACTTAATGTAGTCATGTTTGATCTTGAGTGCAATGATCTTATCTTATAGATGTTCCAATGCTTCTTCAACATTAGGAAACATCATTATGACATAGTCATAACACACATGTAGTCCATCTTGTCATCCTGTATGAGAGGCCGTGATGCCATTTGTCGGGAGTTGCAGTCTTGATTGTTGTCTGTTTGGAGGAGAGAGCAATTGGTCTCACCTACTGCTTATGAGTTAGCCGAAAGGTTGGTTGAGCAGAACATTGGGCTACTCAGGAGATAGTTGACCAGGGAGGAGCTGCACAGGTTTGATGGATCATGCAGTAGGAATGAGCTGAGGAGGAAGGGACTTTGCTTCATTTGCAGGGGACTTGATCACTCATGCTTGAGTGACGTTGGGGAGATGACAGAGGTAGAGTAGGAGGAGATTCCTTCTGACTTTTAGGGCGAGGATTCTTCTTCGGACAAGTCCATGGGTTCATACAATGATACCTTTGAGGAGCATGAGCAGTCATGGGGAGTTGATGTCAGTAGCGCAGATGTGCATCCATGTGTGGTGGAGTACTTCGACGAGCAGCTGATTGTTCCCATGAGGGAAGGAGATCCGGGAGTAGATGAGAGACTGATGATTTAGCATAGGGAGCACATAGAGGAGCATGAGACAGATGACACGCAGTGTGTGGGATGGGCCAGTGTTGGAGAGTCAGCTAGTGGCTCATGCTAAACCCATGATGGAGGATGAGCAGACACCCTTGGGGCTAGCCATTGGAGTGGAGCAGACAAATGTGTAGGTAGCCTCCAGGGAGTTAGTATTTGCAGACACTTGTCCTCAGGAGATGTTGGAGATTGACAGGGTAGTCTTGCAGGAGGCTAGTAGACAACAGGAGCTGTTGGAGATGATGGTGCATCCATCTTTGGGCCGACCCATTGATGAGGTGCGGGTAGATGCACAAGCAACTGGCAGAGCTACAAGAATTTCAGGGAGCAACCCTCTCCAGGAGTATATAGATGGGGCTTGTAGCATAGTGTGCCCACTTCTTCCCAATAGAGGGAGGAAGGTAGAATTTCTCGGACATGTTTTGATTGACCGTGTAGAGCCTCAGGAGTTGAGCATGGACTAGTTTCAACATAGTAGATGTATCCCTTACACAGGTGTCCATACATTAGATTGGCGAGAGATCATGAGTTGGTATCCTTTTGATGGAGTATCAACCTTAGTTCGGAGCATAGTATAGCAAGGGTACTTGGATGAGGAGGTTACTATATGTTTCAGTGAGCAGTGGGAGGTGGACCAATAGTTCACCAGTGTTTCCATAGCATTAGCCCTACTTCAGCAGAGTGGGGATGACCTTGGCTTATGTACAAGGTTGGATTGGAGAGAGGTGATGAGATGGTACACAGTTGGTGGGGCAACATTAACAGTCGAAGCTATAGCACAACTGAAGCCATGGAGCATTGATGCTCCTTCTTGGTGGCATTGGGATCCAGGTGGATCTACTAGTAGCAGGTTGAGTCAAAGATTGACATGGGATCTAGGTATTGGAGGATCCAATCATGTCTCGATAGCTTGGAGGTGTGACGTGGACAATGGTTCGTATGGGATTCGAGCATTGAGTCTCATTTGCGTTAGGCCACCAGATTGGTCCATAGATTTGGATTGCTTGAGGGCAAGCAATCTTGGGGTGGGAGGACTATCATGTCCTCATTTTTATTCTTCATAGTACAACCGGGGTGAATTTCCAGGGCAGGGGATGGCTAGGTCAGTGGAACAGGTGTATGTCATCAGGGATCCCGCTGGAGTTTTGAGGACTTTTTATGGGATTTTATGGATTTCGCTTGGCATATTCCATCATCCGCACAATTTGCCTTTTGTTCCGTCGCATTCCGACAACTTTCAAAAATCAACATTATTATTGGGCATAACTTAATTAATTATGCTCGAGGTGGCATTTCAGAGAGATTAATTGATGGAACACCTCAGTGTAATAGCTCGTTGGAACCGGAACAAGAAGATCTACAAGATGGGATGCTAAGAAGAGACTTCCAGTGGCCAAAGAGAGTATGGTGGGCAATTTTCCATTTTCCTTAGTTAAAAATGACTTTAATTAGACATTTAATTAAGGAAAAATAATTAATTGGAGAAAAAGGGCCAAAACCGACTTAAGTGAAATAAAAATAAAATTAAAAGGTCACTTGATAAAGTCAATGGAGGAGCTTCTACAATAATAATAAAATAATAAAATAAGATGCTTCTAGAGGCTTGGACTTTGGAGATCTATCCATGAGATCTATAAAAGAGGAGGAGAAGGTCATTTGGAGACATCTTGGATCTGATATTGTTTCTTGTATGAGAAGTTGAAAACGTGGTTCTCTACTCCATTGGTAGTCCCAGGACGGAAACCCTCGGGTGATTCAGTGAGATTGGGCGAGCACCCATCTCCCCTTGGTGGATTCATTCAGAATCCACAGGTGTAGTGATTGATTTCCTGTTTTAGTTTGGAGGCCGGCATTAGCATTATTATCTTGGAGGGCCATTCTTAGCTATTGTATTGGCATCTATTTCTATATAATAAAGTTGGATTTTGTTGCTGCATTTCTCATTGTTCTTCATGTTGTAATCCTTTAAAGAGATTTTCGTGAAATTTGTGGGTTTGCTGTTTTTGTCAAATTTTTGGTATTTGAGTTTTTACATGGAAATCTTCTGTTAAGTGAATGAAATTTTTATTTGAAGGGTTTGTTCCAAATTTTCCTCATTTGGGACATTACACTATCCCTAGGGAGGCTTTATTCCATATACTTAGAGACATTGGCATCACTGCATCTCAGAGACCCTATTGTCAACCATCATGTGTCTATATGAGTTAGTCCTTGATCGCCTATGCATAACACATGGATTATCAAATTTCATTTTGTTGGGATTAAATAGGGTTACCCCTTGTCTCCCACATTTTTTTGGATCTACATTGATGAGTTGGAGCCCTTGGATGAGCACATCTAGGATGATGGTGGTTGCCTTCTACACCATGTCTTGATTTCTGTCCTTTTGTTTGCAATGATGTGGTCCCTCTAGCCTCATCCTTGCACAGATTCCAGTGATGACTAGATGACCTAGCCCTTTTTTGTGATCTTTTTCATTTGATAGTGAACCTGGTCATGGTCTTAAAAGCATTAAAGAATATTCTTTTTGATCACTACTTCTTCTTCAAAGGTGAGGAGGTCAAGATCACCACTGCTTATACTTATATGGGGGTATTATTCATAGGTCCTTGCTTCAATTTGCAACATGCACTCCAACCTCGAATCAATAAGGGCTATGGGTCCTTGGATCATCTAGAGAGACAATGTTTTTAGCATCACTTTCTAGACATGTCGTCCAAAATGTCGCTTGTGGACACTCTTGTTTGCCTCATAGTTCTATATGGATTTGAGGCATAGGGACATGGTTTACTAGAGTCTGATTGGGCCTTATGTAGAAATTTTGACTGTAGATTAACTCGATAATGCAATATAACTAAAGCAAAATACTATAATCTACTTCTATTATCAATTTGCTTTGCGGAAGCTTAAAGATTGAGCAAGATCGAGCTGAACACATATAACCAGAAGAAGAAGAATCAATGCACATGAAACACAAAAAATACTTAGGGGAAAGCCTCAGCTAAAAACCCCACTATCTGTATTATCATA